>MU223658.1:2152308-2167451 GCA_018584345.1 Thuja plicata
ATCGATCAGATTAAAGAGATATATGTATATATATATCAATATATATATATAATGATAATTATTATTATCATCACATATATATATATATTAATATATATGATTTTTATCATGCTTTATATTTATGGTCGAATCAATCTCGATATCTAATGAAACATAATTAGTATTAAAATCGTATTAACCCGATATCTAATGGATCAAGATTGATATTGTAATTGGTATTGACCCGATTACTAATGAATAGTAATTGATATTAAATCGGCACTAACCCGATTAATAAGAAGTTGCGATGTTTTGTATTTAGAAAGCTGTGATGATTAGTCACGCCTATGATAGGCGTGACTCCTCGAGGAGTCACATCTATCATAGACGTGACTCTTCATTATCTTACACCAATATTTATATTGGTCGATATGTTTAATACAAGTACCGAAATCAATAAGTGCTAAGTATTAAAACAGCGACTCAGTTTTATATATTGTTGCATTGCAGTTTGGACATAGTCGTATTCCAGTCCATTATAATTACATACGTTCAGTCCTTCTACTCCTATAAATAAACAGTGATAATATTAGAATCAAGTTATTTATAGATAATCAGCATTACATATATAAGAAAAGAACATAATTGAAATTTGAATAATAAGTTTGGCTTGATTTAACGCACTTGCATGATTCCTAACCTTCACATGCGGATGGGTGAGTGTGAGATGGTAGGTAATTTTTGTGGTAGACATGGGGGATTATTATGTCATTCTTGGTAAGACTTGGATGAAGTGTTTAGTGGACTTCACCTTTAATCTATAAAATTGGAGTTGAAGTTTGAACATCAAGGAAAGAAAGAAGTTCTCAGAGGATTATTAGATGAGGGACTCAGAGTTGTTTCGATACGAAGGATGGAGCAGCTATTTAGACACAATGAGGCAGAATGGGCAGCAAACTGTCTTGTTATGCCTACAGACTCTGAGCAGCAGATTAAGAACTACCATCCAAATATATAAGAACTAATCTCACGGCATACTAAGGTGTTTGATAGCATCCCTTATGGAGTTCCTCCAGTGAAGACAATTGAGCATGTGATTGAGGTAGAGGAGGCAAAACCAGTGATCGCCGCTCCATAAAGGCATCCAAAGAAACATGAGGATAAAATTGGAAAGCCATTAAGAAGTTGTTGGAGATAGGACACATTTGGCCCAACAAGAGTCCATTTGCATCAGCAGTAGTTTTGGTGAAGAAAAATAATGGAACTATGTGGATGTCCATTGACTATAGGGCATTGAACAAAAGAACTATCAAGAACAGGTACCCCATACCACGGATAGATGAGCTTATTGATGAGTTGCATGGAGCCTGCTATTTCACCAAGATTGATTTATGATCAGGTTACTCCCAGTTCAGGATGAGAGCCAAGGACATAGAGAATACAGCTTTCAAATGCCATATTGGCAACTTTGAGTTTCTGGTAATGCCATTTGGGCTTACCAACGCTCCTGCCACATTTCAAAATTGTATAAATTGGGTGTTCGGAAGGCAATTGCCGAAAAATATATTAGTCTTCTTTGATGACATCCTAACTTTTAGCAACACGTAGAAGGAGCACTTGCGGCATTTGGAGGTCCTGAGTATACTAAAGAAGGAATCATTATTCACCAAGGAATCAAAATGTGAAATTGGCTTGACAGATTTCTTATACCTTGGACACATCATTAGTGAAGATGGAGTGAAGGTGATCTTGCCTAGTGTTGGCTCTTCCTAATTTCATCAAACCATCGGAGCTACAATGTGATGCTTCAAAAGATGGGATTGGTGCAATTCTAATGCAGGAAAAACACCCCATAGCATGTGAGAGCAGGAAGTTGAGAGAGGTGGAGAATAGCTATTCTATCTATGATTGGGAGATGTTGGCCATCATGCATGCGTTGGCCAAATTTAGGACTTATCTGGTAGGAGTCAGATTTGTGATTAAAATAAATCATAACAGCATTAAGTATTTCATGAGATAGAGGGATCTCAATGATAGGCAGAAAAACTGGATCATTAAATTGCAAGCCTATGAATTTGACATTGAATATGTTAAAGAAAAGAAAAATGTAGTGGTGGATGCAATATCACGAAGGCCACATATATAGTCTTTAGTGGAGATGCTAGCTGATTGGAAGGAAAGAACTGCAGGAGAACATGCCAAGGATTCATTGGGTAGCAGGTTTGATTGAGGGCACAGTTTAGGATAAAATGTATACAGTGCTTGATGACCTCATATTCTATAAGAACAGAATCTACTTAGTGCCTTCTTCCCACTTCAAGGAAGTGATTTTGAGGACATTCCATGATGCTTCATTGGCTAGTCACCCGGGTCTCTTCAAGACATACAAGCAGATCCGAAAGAGGTTCACATGGAAGGGACTTAAGAATGAAGTTCAAAAGTGTGCTAGGGAATGTCCAGTATGCAAGTAGAATAAGAATGAGAATACATTTTGAGCTGGTTTACTTCAGCCCTTACACATTCCAAATAAAAAATTGGAGAGTATATCGATGGACTTCATTACAGGATTGCCCAAGGTGTCGGGTAAGGACTGCATATATGTGGTGGTTGATAGATTGACAAAATTTACACATTTCTTTGCTATCGCAGCTACCTACACAGCAGCCCAAGTGGCTGACTTGTTCTTCAAGGAGGTGTTCAAGTTACATGGGTTGCCCAGGAACATCGTGAGTGAGAGGGACAGCAAGTTTTTGAGTCTATTATGGTAGAAACTTTTCAGATTTAGTGGTACGGAGCTCACTCCCAGCACTAGCTATCACCCGCAGTACGATGGCCAGACAGAGAGTGAACAAGTGGGTAGAGGGTTATCTGCGGAATTATGTGTCAAGACAACAGAAGGCTTGGATCAGATGGTTACATTTGGGAGAGTATTGCTAAAATACCACCTACAACATGACTATCATGATGACTCCATTTATGGCACTGTATGGGTATGAATCCCCAAACTACATAGATTTACTCTTTGGGGACAGCAGAGTGCCTAAAGCAAAAAATTTGTTGCAAGAGAGTCATGACATCCTGAGGGCATTGAAGGAGAACACGTAGTAGGCATATGACCAATAGAAGTTATATGTTGATTAGCACAAGGTTGAGCACAACTTTGAGATTGGTGATATGGTTATCTGAGACTCCAGCCTTACAAATAGTCTCATCTTAAGAAGAGTGTTGCGGAGAAACTAAAGCCACAATTTTAAGGTCCATTCAGAGTCACTCAATGAATTGGGGAGGTGGCCTACGAGCTAGAGATGTCAGCTAGAAGTAAGGTGCATAATGCATTTCATGTCTCCAAACTCAAAAAAGCTTTAGACCATAATGTAATAACATCAACGTAGTTGCCACCCCTGGATGAGGAGTAGAAACTGATATTGGTTCCAGAGGGTATCATTAATACCAGGGAGAGGACACTTAAGAAAAGGACAATCAAGGAATATTTGGTTAGGTGGAAGAACCTGCTAGTTGAGCATGCTACATGGGAGAATGATCAGATCTTGCAACATCTAGAGATGAAATTGCTTGAGGAAAAGCAATTTTGGGAAGGTCGGACTATAATGTCCACTTTCTAGCACTTATAGTATGATGATGTTGTTAGTCTATTTCCCCTTGGTCTCGTAGGCTAACCAGGAAATTTAAGGGACTTAGAGGCCATTTGGCCTAGACAATTTTCGTCGCAACTCATTCCGGGGTGTTTAGCGGCAATTTTGGGCATACATACTATTTATAGTAGGTCATTCCAATCATGATTATGTAATGTCCCCTTTTTGGGACATTAGAATTAATTAAATAATTAAAGATTTAACTTGTCGAAATATAATGACAACTAAATTTCATTATTTAATAGAGCAATTAAAGTGACTTTTCATGTCAACCAAAATTATAAAATAAGTCACTTCATTTCAAACTAAAAGACAAAGAAATGGAATGTCAAGAGACAAGTTGACGGAATGCCAAGAGTTTTGTGGAGAAGGTTATAAAAGTACAAGTAGAGGATTATTCAGAATATGCTTGGTTTATGTTTGAATTATTAATTTCTCTTGGAGAATTTTGGAGATTTAGCTTTCAGCAGGTTAGAGGACGGAAACCCTCAAGTCTTGACGCAGTGGATGGAAACTCATTGTCAGTTGGAGATATTGTCTAGGTATTTCACTTTGCATTTGCAAGTTGTTCAAATTTGTAACATCTCTATTGAAGACAAATTTGTAGACCTTGAATCTACTCTTTATATATGAAGTTAGATGCCAATATTAATGGAAGATTCTTGGTTGCAATAAAGTGTGATTCTACCTTGGGCAACATTGTTTAGATTAGAGCAAATATTTCAATTGTTATTGCCGAAAGGGTGAATATTTTGTCATTTAAATAAATGAGTCTGTTTAGAGGATTAAATTAAATATTATTCAAGGCAATATAATATTTGCAACTAATGAAGTCTAAAGTAATAAAGGTTTCCTGAGGATGGGAGTTTTTTAATATTATTGTGGGGCACATAATATTTATAGTGGAATATTTGATTGAGGGAGTATCTGTTCGTAGAAGTAAGAATATTGTCCCATGAACACCTCCTCTGCCGTTGGAAAATAGAGCAGCTACACTAACACTCAATCCTTTGGGTCGTCTTATCTAATGTGTCGCACCTAAAATTTTAACCAGTTATGGCGCTGCAATTTTTAATAGTGCCAAGAAGCTGATATAATGTCTGTCGTGTGGAACATAGGAGTTGTATTGCATATAAATTTCCTGTGAAGCATTTGTGGAGATGGTTTTCTTTCAATAACCATTTCATATCTCTGAGGTGCAGTCTTGGACAAAGGGAAGGAATCTTTGGGACTTCTGTGTTATGGTATCTTGGTTTGTAATTGTTGGATATTGCCGTATTGGACAAACGAACCCTGTGTGGGATGCTGTGACAGAACAGAACAATGCAAATCACCATGTGGATGTTGAGAATGGAAGCCACTGTGGAACTCGTGTCTGAGGATATCTCGTGAATGCTCTTTCTTGCATGAAGCAACATTTGCAACTATTACACACATTCAATTACCTTGGAACTAATTATGTGAGTGGTCGTTGATATCAAAGAATCAAACTGGGCTCTCTGCCTATTTTACTGTGGACTGGAACTCATTCTCCATGCAGAATTGGCACTAACTTAAGAAAGAAGACCCTGCATTGTATGCAGAGTTTAAAAAGGGATAACATTGTGTAGGAACACATGGTCAACTGCTGTTATAAATTTTTGAGTCTTGCAATGCTATTTTCAGTCTGATGCACAAAGGGAAAGATCTGAGAATCATATGAACTGCACTTGGGCAACTGTTTGTTAAGTTGCTGCTGTCAAACATTAGTTACAGAAACGGAGTTGTGTTGAAAATTCCTGCGTGAGTAAACTCTAAGTTGGCTGCAATCACAGGTCACTACTGTTGTAATGTTGGTGTTCCGGTCATCAGAAATTGGTACTATTGCAAACTAAATCAAGGTCAGAATCAATGTATGTTTATCAGCACGTAATGTTTATTTACTGTTGCAATTTTCTATCTATTGAATTGTTGCATTGAAACTTTGAAATAATATTACATATAACTGCAACTAAATCAGTGCAAGCAAATACATCATTAGCTTCCTAATCCTTCAGTGAGAAGTCTGCAAACTATTTGACATTATGCCCGAACACTAAACCTTTGCAAAGAGCAAGAGGGGCAAATATTTTGTCTAGTTAACAGGCTAGATTATTACAGATTGAAACCTCCAGTGGCAGTGACATGTCAATGGTAAATCTTTAATATCGACATAAGATTCATTTATCATTGATATGATTTATTATGCATTAATAAAGTCAGTAATAAAGTTAAATTAAAAATATTTAACTTTATTAATGCTAAACTATAGTTATGTGGAAAATATTTAATTAAATGGTCCCCTTTATTTTATAACACATCAGAGACATAAGTTGCACAAGGGTGTAATGTTTATTTATCCCACATTGGCAAAGCGAGTGTATGAGCTCTTGTGAGAGCATTACAAAAGAGATTCAAGAGCTCTCTTTCACCATGCTTGGAAAATATATGAAATTGATAAAATATTGGAGAAGTTCGTCTTCAAAGGTTTGTGAGGATGAAAACACTCATGAATGACGTTCTCTTCGCTATTGAAAGACACGGTTAGGAGAATTTGAATCAAGTTTCAAGGCTAAAATCAGAAGTTTGCATTTACAGTCATTTCTATTTTCAATATTGCACTGCCAAGCAAGAGTTCGATTTGGTATTGGGTTGGAAGTACATAGTTGCCATTGAACTATTGTGGAAGTAATGGCTGTTCATCATACATTGCATACACATATTGTTGTTTGAGCCAAACCCAAGGCTGCCATTCTGCTGAGTTAATCCCTTGGGTGCCGTACTGCTGAGATAAGAGCTGGAGGCTGCCATACCAGTCAATATTGGTGCTGTACATCTTGGAAATACTGCCGAACCAAGAGAATCTGAAATTGGGACATTACAATGGTCTGCCATAGTGTTGTACCACTAGAAAATGTAAAGGGAAGATGTCGTACAGGTCTGTAAGTGTCTAGAGGAGGTAACGTACATGAAAGATAGCAAATGTATGGTGTCATACAGGGCTGTGGAGTGATTGCAGGTCTGAAACAATCTTGGACAGCAAGATTGGTATGCCTATGTTGTATTCATTGACCGAAATTTGAGTATTGCTCATTGTAAATCATTGTGTCAATTTGCTGCGAGGAAAATATATGTGAATGTTGCTATTATCTGTTAGATATTGAAGGAATAAATTCTTAATTTGTAATGCAAGCTTGTATATGCTTATTTGCTATGTGAAAGATGTTCTATTGAAACTTCATATTGGTCAAAATTATATTTCTCAGTATTGCAATTAAATAAAAAGATAATACAACTGGGGCAGACCCCTTACAAAACATGGACCATCCTTCATATTGCAGTGCTCCTAGTCACCATTTGCCACTTTTTATGAATTTCAACTTTTGTCCCAACTATATTATGGGGCGCTCTTTTTCTTGAAGTGGCCCTCATTATATGTTAGCCAAAAAAAAAATATCAATATCTGTTATGGCATGTTACTACCTTGCACACTTTTTGTGTTTTGAAAAACTTGGCTGAACCACTGTATGGCATATGCTTTATATTGAAATGTCCATTCGTTTTACTTTAAGAACTTCTTGTCTACAAACCCTAATGGCAAGCCAAGAACATGAAGTGAACACTTTCTTGTCTGAACAAGTTTTGGGCCTGAACCAATAATCCATTTTCAACTAAAAACTAATTTTCTCTCTACTAACTTGTGTCACACTCCTAAGCACTAGTACATTTTGACTACTTTCATGTCTAACCTCAAATCTTTACCTCATCTAATACACTGACTGGAAAGCGTCTTCGCATGGCTCTGCAAAGACATTAATAGAGATGACAGCTACAATATGCACGACCACAGGGGAGAGATTTAACAACTCGATGAACAATTGACAATGTTTGGGCTTGAAAATTAACTTTAAAAAGAGTTCCATGGGGATGCATCCCCCTTGAAAATCTAGACACTTATAGGATGGGGAAATCCTCGAGACGTGAGAACTCTAAGAAATGTCCCCCCACCATTCCTCCACTACCATTGTATACCAAGGAATGTTTTTGGGACATCCCCATATTTTGGGGACTACAAGTAGATGCTGAGATGTCCCCAAGGCCCTCAACGGACTCAAATGCACATCTAGAATGCAACAGAAACACCAAGGCATCCCCCGCATTATTCAGCTCAAAAGGTGCATTTTTTACATTTGTGTCAATAACCATAACTCTAATTGTTTATGGGCCCTGCCCATGCCCTAAGAAATCACAGAAAATTTCAAAAACAATGAAGATTTGATTAGAAACAGTAAGGACTTAGTGTTGCTAAAAAGATAGTGAGAAAATTGTGAAAATTATAATAAACATATTTTATTACACTATCTTTTGGCACTGATAAATATACTTCTACATAACAATTACATACTAATTTATTGGTTTTGAAATATTTTGGTAAGCTTTACATAAATATTTTGGTAAGCTTTTTTAATGTTTAGCTTTAATTTTTCATTATCTTGATTCACTTTTAGATTTTGTTAGTTCTTTCTCCTGTTTTCTCCTCTAATATCATTGAAAGGTACTACCCCTCAAACTTGTTGAGGCATTGCGCCCAAACCCTACTAGGGCTCCACCCACCACAATCCTGCCACTATCCTACTACTATCTCCTCACTTCCCCAAACCTGGGCCCTTGGTCCCCTAGAGGTCCCCGAAACCCACCCAACACCCCCCACCCAAAAAAAAATTAGAGTTAGGTAGGTTATGAGAGGTGTAATCTGAATATAAAATATGTTGTGGCACAATACCAACATATGGTTTCAAAATTTAATGAAGGCCTCCGGATGCAAACACCAATGGATTTTCACTGTAACAGAAAGGTTAAGAGTTGGCTTCTACCTGTTTATCTTTACAGCATTCAACACCTCTACTTCAACATTTGAAAGCCATAAACACATGTTTTTCTTGCAAAATTTTACTATCTAATATCAGGTAATAAGCTGTTTATCCCTGGCAATGATGTATGCATGACAAAATGGCATATCAATAAAGAATTCAACTGGATTTTGATATCACAAACAGTGCACTTCCTTACAATTGCCTGAGCTATATAGTGTCTCTCCTATCCAATGTAATAAAGGTATAATTACAAATAAAAGGTTGCAACATTAGAAAACTTACATACAAAATTCTAATAATCGCAATACTACAAGCTCGACACTTATGTGGCACAACATCAATAAGATAAAATTTTGATCAGATTATATAGTCAATTCCTAAATAAAAGGAAATGCATAGAAAGAAATCGAGAGATAAAATAAGGGAAAAAAATTACGAACCTTCAAATACATCTCTGTACGAAGAATCACAGACTGCAATAATTTCCTTGACTTTAGACATACCAGAGAAAGTGAAGAAACTGCTTGGAAAAAGGAACAAACCATTATGAACAAAACAAAGATATTCCAAGCCCAATATTGGCTAACAGTGTTTAGCATAAATCTATTTATAGATATGTTAACAGCCACACATTTATGAAAATATTTTTCCATTCCAATTCAACATACAAACAAATGAGCCACTTGCAAGTTGAGGCATCACAACAAATTTGACAAAACCTATGCTAGATTATTTAAGTGTCCAAAGCATAGCTATGAAGGAGATACAGTAGAATAAAGCCTGAAACTTTTTCCATGCCTAAAGAAGGCTTGATCTGAAATGCATTAGGTTAAGTTAGCTCAGTCAGATAACAAGGTAACTTATCAGTTCTCAGATCCGTTAATTTAGCAGAGCGAACTAACAAAGTACCGAATCAGTTCTCTTGAAGACTTGCAAGCTTGATGAAGACCCAATATTGCAAGAAAATATCTGCATCAAAGAAATTCCAACACTTAAGAGGCTGGTGTTTGCATAAACTATACTCGACAGTAACCATTTCATCTTGAGCCAAAGTCTTGACTCTTAAATAAATTAATAATTCAAGTGTGACTTGTTGGAACCTCCAAAATTCTGACTTACATTAGCCAGCTGCTACAGGTCATCACAAAGCTTTTGTATTCTATAGGTTACCTCAAAGGTTGAAGCTACATAAGTTTTCTATTGGAAGTCAATCACAGAGAGCATCTGGAAAATGTCATATGATTCTATGTGTTTGAGGAGTGAATGTTGTGAAGCATATTTATTCAAATCACACTAGAAGATATATTCTTTATAAACCTATGAAGTACCCACCAGATTTAATGCATTTTGCTATTTCGAGAAAGAGAAATGAAGGGTTGTGAAATAGAGAACCTATCGCTATATCGCAGGATGCTAAAAGTCATCAGTGCGAAATAGCGAAATCATCGCTATTATGTGGGGTACCAATGAAAGTTAGCGAAACCGCGAAACGTATCGCTATTTCGCAAAAGAGAAAAATGAAGGTTGCGATATAGCGAACCCTTCACTATTTCACAAGGAAGCAATAAGGGGTTGCCTGAAATAGCGAATTCATCGCTATTTCGCAAGGAGCATATAAGGAGGTTTGCGAGATCGCGAAAAGTTGTTTATCTCGTCGAGACGAGTATATTTTAATATGGGATGGCATCAGCTGCATTTAATAGAAGTCACAACTAGCTTTTCGAACAGACATTACACATTCAAAGCATTGAAGAAAGTAAATGGCGCAGGCTTAAATTAAATCATGCTTTCCGGATTTAATCGCCATAAGTGCTAAACTTGTTTTCAAAAAAAACTACGAAGACAAGATTGAAGCTGGTGTGACAAAGAGTTGGGAAAATTACAGGCGAGCTGGTGCGAACTAGCAGTACAAAGCAACAGTGAGCTCAAGACTTGCAAAGGATTTGGTATTGCGTACAATCAGTAAGTTCAAGCCTTACTTATCTGTCGTGGTTTGTTGTAAAAGTCATAATGCCTAGGAAGTAGTGAAAAATGAACCGCTCAAGGTCCCTCCACAGCAGGCTTTATTGAATTTGCTACCAGGGTCTGTAGATTCAGGTACAAAGGGTTGGTTTCAAATGAGTGGTAGGAGTGTAGGGATGCAAATTTACCTCATATGGATAGATCAATCTTTTCGTATTTCTATGCAAATAGATATGAAAAGGCACCTAGATCTAACCCATGGAATCTGGACTTAGCAAAGGTTATTGTGCGAAATGTTTTTATTGATGTCAAGTTAATTGATACTTTGGCCAAGAATTATAAACCAGAGACTAGGATGGTGAGAAAGATTGATGGCACCCCACTTCTGGTCATTTCCAAGTCTTGCGTAGAAGAGTGTTTTGGACTGAACAAACAAGCCCTCACCAAGGTCAACAGAGAACAATACCCAATATATTATGAACGAATGGTGAAGAGCAGGGGATTCGGAGAAGCTACACACTTCGTGAGAACAGGGGAAAGTAATCGGTTAATGAACCTGAGTAACAAGGGGCCATATCTACAAAGGATTATATGGATTTTTTCCAAAAGACATATTACGGTTGGGGACAATTATGTGGGGAATATCAAAAGTCGAAAATGCCCATAAACCTAATGTATATTTCTATGAGGATCAAGAACCCTAACCTTTCAATTGAACTTGATTTAGCCTCTGAAATTGAAAGAATCCTACACAAGCAGTTAGTTAAATCAAAGACTAGCAAAAAATTCAGAAATTATTCTTTGTTATGCCACTTAATTCTATTTTTGAATAGTATTGTTTTCAGTCACTCAATGAAATTAACTATGTTAGAAGGATAGGGAACTAGGCTCTCAGTACAACTATGGTGCAAGACTTGGGACAAGAACAACAAGGATTGCAACAATAAGATCTTTCATGATGCTTTTGTTAATGGATACTAAGAGTTGTTGCACAGCAGGTAGAAAGGATCCCACCCAGGATAAGGGTTGTCTTGAGGCCATTAGAATGCCATCCTAATAAAAGATTTTCACATAATTTTGCAGATATGATTTGCAAAGAAGATCACACTTTGATAAGGGTTTATGGGTGCAGACAGGCACCACATGAATTGTAAGTCTATGTATCTGAGAGGGTTGCATTTCTAGAACTTGTCTGGCAAATGTTGTGGTTTGAGAAAGAAGTAAATGGACCTAGGAAGAAAGGAACATTCATGCCTCATGTCGTCAGATTCACAAGTTTTTCTATTAGTTCTGGTGTGTTAGAACAATTACAGGATTACTTGAAACAGACAGGCCTTATGACCCTGAGGGTCATATTAGACCCTTTATAAAGGAATCAAGGCATAGAATGGATGAAAAGGAAGATAATTGTAGGAATTGTATGAATCCCGCTGATGTTTTGCAAAAATGGAAGAAGTGGAGTATATTGATGAAGTTAGAAGAAGAGAGGCAAAAGAAGGGGCAGCCTCGATTCCATGATGACCAGACTAATGAAGTTTTCAGGATGGAGTTATGTATTAAGGATTTTGATAAGTTGTATGGAAAATCTACTGAAAGTACACCGAAAGAGGTTAAGCTTCCTCCTAAAAAGACTAGAAAATTGATATTCCATGATTCAGACTCAGTATCCCCAACCTCTTAAGAAACGAAAGATAGAGAAGTGGTTCCCATTGTTCCCTATGAAGATTCTGAAAGAGGGAGACACAGAGGAGGCCGCAAATACATTGAAAACTTTGAAAGGTGATGAAGAAGTATATCAGTCATCTTCTCCTTATGTAGTTCAGGAAGAAGTACATGGGTATAATGCTCAACTTATTGATGAAGAATAACCCATTGACATCACTGATGAAAGGGAGGCCGTTTTCATGAGATTTGTTGAAGATGAAAATTTTATTCATACACAAGACTGTAAAGATTTCTGGATGCAGGTAAAAATGAAAGACTTTGAGGAACGGAAGCATCTCAGGTTAATGGGTGTTGAAGAATCAAGGCATGAAGAAGTTGTTAATCAAATTCTTAAAGAGGTGGACTTAGAAGAGGTGAATTGCACTCTAGAAGAGGCTAGGAAGATAGTACAGAAAAGTGACATGTTGTTGGTTCCAGGTCTTTCTCTAAAACAAATATTCTTACTTGATCAAATAAGAAAACAAGATCATCCTACTCGTGGCAGAGTTTGACAATGAGGAGAAAATTGTTGGGTGAGGATATGACCCTAAAATAGAGACTTTGGCTACTTGGGTTAGTTTTAAAGGAGACTATAAGCGTAGGCTGATTGATATCACTAAGGAAGTTGATGGTACAGCTATTGTAAAGACTATGGATGATACAAAGCCACGAGTGTCTACAACAGAGTTGATGGACAAAGCAATGTTTATGTAATGACCCGAACCGGGTCTCTCCCAGATTTCACAAATAAATCTCATACAAATTTAAACAAATGCAATAAACCATAGATTCAACAGTTATAAACCAACAATACATATTTCATTAAAACCCTTAGCAACATTGTTGCATTATAAAATAACAATGGGATTTCTCACAATCCAAAGTTGAACTCAACACCCAACAGAATGACAATCAACAGAAAAGAATCTGTGAATACAATGGCGGACTCTGTTGTGAATCCGCACCATAGACGAACTGGGGCTACGTCCAATCCACCTCTGAGCCAAAAGGGTTTCCGTCCTGAAGGCTGAATTCGAAAGCTAAAAGCTTCCTGATATCTCCAAGAGATAAAAATATAATATCAAAAACTAAGCATATCTCAAATGAGCCTTCAATCCTTCTTTTAAAGCAATGGTTGTGACTCTTCAGTTTCCCCTCTATCTTTTCATATTCTCACTTAAAGTCACTTTTTAAATAAATATAACTGTTGGTTATAAAGTGACATAATAAAATAAAGTGAGGAATCTTCTGGCATTAAAACGGAGGACCAAACAAACTTGGATGGAAACGTGTGATAGCTTGCCGGAAAGCTCTCAGCGAGACACTCCGAGTCCACTACTGAAATGCCAGGAACACTGAGTTCTTCCTACTTACTATAAATAGTAAGCACCCTAGAAACCCTGTGGAAACTGATCCGATTCGCCTGAAACTGAAAAAACCTAGGCCAAACACCCCTCTGATCCTCTGCCAAACCTCGGTTAGCCCACCAGACCATGATGAACAGGCTAACTATAAGGCACAAGATAATGTGCCCAAAAGGGGACATTACAAATAATCCCTTCCCGGAGATTGCTTGCCCTCAAGCAATCAGTATCTGCATGCTGCGATCATAAGACCTGGATCCCAAACCAACCTCAGGGAAACTACTCCACCAACCTGTCGTGTGAAACTGAAACAGATATTATGCCCTGACCTGTGAAGCCATTCACACAGCAACAAAACAACAACCAGTCTAATGTCAGGATCCCAAATCACTGCAGGATCAGTCATACCAAACTGCCTTGTGTCGCCATCATCTGTAAGAAAGTCCTCAACCCAACTAAGAACCTCACGCCAACTGAGATCACTGGCACCTCTATGGTCAGATGCAGGGAGAAACCCAACCTCACACCAATCGATTCCCTGGACAAATACCAACCGCAAGTACGTCCCTCCTAGATCCCATAAGCAAAAGGGCCATCCATCTCCCCAGCTGGCTGAAAAATCCTGAGGCCTGATGCCCCTACTAAGTGAATCACCAGGAATGTCCAACTACCATAACACTACCCCTCTGATCTGTCGCCCGAACTGGAAACTGTACTGAAGAGGAAAGATACACAGACTGTCGGACGAGGCTTCCATCTGCAAGCGAGGAAGCATACCAAACCAATCTCTCACCCCACACCTCTGCAATAATCGGGAAAGTGGGCTGAATGGAAAACCAAATGCATCCCATATAATGTGGCCAACATGCGATGCACTAACCAACTCTACTGGAATTCTTGAATCAGCATAAGGATTCCATAACTGTCTCTCAATACCATAAGTACTGGATGAATCAATATGATAGTGTAGAGGAGCCGCGGCTATGTGGTAAGAGGAATGATCCAAGGGATGCTCGCCAAAATGAGACATCTCACCAACAACGAGAGGTAGTGCACGGAAAGGCCCATCACCCATCATGCCACAAGACATAACTACCCATCCTGGACTACTGGTGTAAAAACCACACTGCACAGCAACTGAGCTCATCCCACTACTCCAACCTGGTGACCAAGATTCACCTCTAACAGCTAGCCCTGGGTCCCACATTCTTTAATTGACCTCATCCTCATCATGGGGATAGGAAATACCTTCCTCATCTAGCTCGAAGAAGGGATTATCAAATATCAAATCGGCATCCATCTCAAACAAGAAATTGTCGATCGCCTGAAAGTTATCAACTCATAAAGAAACTCTGGATGATCCAAAGATCTTTTGGGACAGCTATCCAAGTCATAGGTCTGTTGTATGCTATCGAGTTCCTGAATCACCTCCTGGAAGAATTCGGACCTTTCCCTGTCATCTTGTTCCCTGTACTGACTAGTGGCAACAATCTGATTTCTTGCTTCCTGAAGAGCAAGACGTGTGTGTTTCAATGTTTCCTGAGCAATATTAAGCTCTTTGTTGAGCTTATTAACCTCGTCACCTTTTT
>MU223658.1:2171103-2183744 GCA_018584345.1 Thuja plicata
TTCTTCCTACTTACTATAAATAGTAAGCACCTTGGAAACCCTGTGGAAACTAATCCGATTGGCCTGAAACTGAAAACACCTAGGCCAAACACCCCTCTGATCCTCTGCCAAACCTCGGTTAGCCCACTGAACCATGATGAAAAGGCTAACTATAAGGCACGAGATAATGTGCCCAAATGGGGGCATTACAGTTTAACAAGGACCAAGTTAAACATTTGCAAGAAAAACTTGAGCACTCACAGATTAGGGAAACAAAGATGAACAAGGAGATAAATGAGTTATATCTTAAGATTGTTGCACAGAATAAAGAGATTCAAAGATTGAAAATTGGTAGTCAGAGTGGAGCTCTGATTGTTCATAAAGATGCTCATTCAGTTCCTACTGATATTCCAATGGATGTTGTTTCCCAAGAGAAGGTTAAAGGGATTGTGGAAGAAAGGATAATTGCGAGAAATTCCGAAACATGTTTTCAATGCACTTGAACAGGTGTTGTCTTTTAGCGCTAATTTAGTTATTAGTAAATGTGATGATGTCTATAATGGTTACTATTCTCTGGTAGGTATGTTGGAAACTTTCAAAAAGAATAAACCACAACTAGAAGAACTCTCTAGGAGATGGAAGCCATCTCACTTTGACCTTGTTAGGCTTTGTGAAGTGACACAGAGAGACCCAGATGCTCCTGCTAAGATTAAAGGAACATAAGAGACCATTGATACTATTGTCAAAGAGTTAAATTATATTGAGCAGGAAGAGGGAAGAATAAAAGAAAATTTGTCTTCTTTTAACACTATTAAACATTGGACAATCCCAGAATTTGTAGATAACGAAGGTCGAGTGAAAAATCTAGAGGAATGGAAGATTGAGTATAAGGACATGGTCCCTAAAATTATTTCTCACTTGAAGGAAGATAAAGAGTTCACTGTGTCAAAATTTAATATGTTTCTGGATAGGGTTATCGTGCTCGAGAACAGGTTTTCAAAGTTCATGGTTGAGGTTTGTGCTATCACAGGAAAAAGGTGGAAGGATTACTTACTCAACATTCTAGATGTTCTACACTACCAGTAGCCTACACATGCGCAAATTTCAGAATGGGTGAAGGAATATTTGAAGCCAACGAGGCCGTCAACGAGAGATACAAAGAAAACATCCGAGGAAGAGATCATAATCAAATAAATCTGCCTGACTAAGGGGCATGTTCCACATAATTATTTTGTTGTTTTGGCTTGTTTAATTGTAACAAATATGTTTCAGTTGTTAGTTTAGTTCAAATAATTTAGTTATGAATTGGCATGAATGTAAATGGTCTGAAGCTTGTTGCTTCTCCTATTTTCTATAAAGGGGAATCCAAGACCGTGATAGATAGATAGAATGATAGAATAGAATAGAATAGTTTGAATATCACGACTGAATCAAAAACTCAATTGTGCCTTTATTTTTGAATCAATACAAAGATCCAGCTTTTTCTGTCCAAAATTGTGGTATGAAAGTTACCTTCTTATTTGATTAGTCCTCTATAATTATTGATTGATAAAGTGAATTGCCATCTTTAATACTTGTGTACAAAGATTACTTGTCCTTCATATTAATTTGATCATCAAAAGGCATCTGCGAAGTTGTTATCCTCATGTCTTTTGTATAATTGGCTTTCTTAAAAGGAATTAAAATCAATTGGACAGGTTAATGTGTTGTGTACTTAATCATTCTGCATTCATAGGATTGGATGGTTGATGGTTTGTCTAAAGGATAAAACACCGTCTTGCAGAGTCGTACATGGGGATCTAAGAAGAAGTGACTCCATGCCCAATTAGGATAAGGGATTGGTCTTGTATTCTTGAAAGATCAGAATTTTTAAAAATTATCAATTTCATTTTTCATTTCAAGCAAGTAGGAGATAGCATAAAATAGAAGTATAAAAATTTGTAAGATTGAATCAAATAGATGTAGTAGTAAGATATTTGAAGAAGATAGTTGATAACAGTCAAGTGATCAATAAACCTATCTTTCATTTCAAGCACCTGCCACTTTCAAATAAAGATTTCAGGAGAAGAAAATAGATCACAAACAATCTGCTATAAAAAACATCAACTTGGAAAGCCAATTGGTGAGAAGGTCTACCCGCCTAGGTCTTGCAGAGCCTAAAGTGCAGGGGATTCTAATCAGTTTTTGATTGATCCTGTCAATTGGCCAAATCACTTGGAGAGTTTGAAGATAAAGGCTGGCATCCTTTTAGAACTTTCCAATCGGTTGATTTGGGAAACACTAGGACTCAAATGGTCCAAGTGTAATAAAAGTTCACTGGATGGTTTTGTCTGTGGCCAAGGCCATTCCACATAAAACAAAATAGCAGAGACCAGGAATCCAAGGGGAGCCAAAAATGTTGGAATACAAGTATTTCTGGTTATGAAGACTTGACCTTCACTTCAAAGAATCTTTGTACTCTTCTATAAATAGTCCTTGTAAGAGATTGTAAAGACAATTAAACTTGTGTGTTTTTCATTGTTCCTTGTTAAGTTAGTGCTTAGGGAATTGAGTGCATGTAGGAGTGTGTGATTGGGGAAGTTGCAGAGCTGATTTGCAAGCGTTGTAGTATTCTTGTTCTTGCAAATTTTTACAAGAACCTTTGAAACAAGTCACTTGCAACTAATTTAATAAGACAGTAGCTTGACTAGACTTATATGTCACCCTTCCTAGAGATTTTGACCCAAAATGGGTTTCCTCCATACCAAATCCTTTGTTTTACACAAATTTTTGATGTGTTTCAGTCTTAGCAGTCAATGATCTTGTAAGAAAGAGATCTGCGAGGTAATCAATGAAGTCATTGGAATGTTTAGTTCAGATTTCATTGAGGTGGCCTTCAATTTATTGCTATGAAGAGACAGGGGATGTATGAAAAGATCGCCTCTTGGATTGCATAAAGCAAGTGAGGAAATATACGTTCAAAGAATCAAAGAGGGCAAATCAGTTGCTCAAGGTGATGAATAGACATGAATTCAAAGAAGAGCTCTTCATCATAATTCCCTTGCTTAATTGTGTAACTAGAAAAATGGATGCAGGGATATTGAATTCTTGGATATGTTACATCATGAACTCCATTTGTGAAGGCGAGATCTTTTTCTATTGGAGTGTATTCACAAACAATTGTGGGAATATGAACAAACTCACAAAGTTTCGCATGATGTCAAACCTAATGTATAGCATGGTGATAATTAGATGCTTTGTTGACTTGGGCAATGCGGACTCAATTGGAATAGAATGAATCTTCTAAACACTATCACGAGGTCAACAATGTTTTCTTGATGTATTAAGTGTACCTTGGACAACCACTTGCACGTCAAGATATCAAAGCAACCCAAAGTTGCAATTTTAAATCAGGTTGATTGGTTCACTCATTTTCCCACCATCGCATAAATCAATTTGTGGGCTTTTCTTCATACCCATACATACTTCTTGGGTATCCCAGTGATCATGTCATCAGAATGAAGTAATGTCACCAACTATCTAAAGTACATTTTTGAGAGAAAAGCACAAGATAGGGATCTAGATTGACATATACAGCCCTAGGGATTCCTTATACCTTTCATGGCAAACAGAGCGGTGGCGGAAGGAACCAAATGCGGTTGCATTGTCGAGGAAGTCTTGAAAAGGATATTTTCTATCAAAACCCTAGAGATGTAGATCATGATTATTACAGTGATTGGTGTGAAAAAGCTCAGCGTTGGACATATTCATGATCATGTTTTGTGATGACCTCGTTTTAAAAGGTGCCTGGGGACATGCTTGTTAGACCATCATTCCGACCCTCGTGGGCTAATGTCTGAATTTGAGTGTCTCTGGGTGAGTACTTACTATTTATAATAAGTCATTTTCTGTCAATTTCTATTTCTAGCAATGTTTGCGCAAGTGGTTCGACAATGTAGTTTTATTAAGATTAGCTTGGAGCTGATATGATTAATTAATTAAGTTTTCTTAATTAATTACATGTGTGGACTTATATTAAAATTAAATCGTTAATTTATTAATGATAATTATATTGCCTTATGTGTGGATTTTTAAGTGAAAAGGAGAAGGGTTATATTTGAATGATATATATTATTTATCCAAACTTTTAAATCGAAGCATTAAGTTAAGTTATTAAGAGCTTCTTCTTGAAGCTGCAAGTCAAGCCTTGTTGAAGAAAATATGTTTCATTTAAAAGGATTTCGATTTCTCTTGAAGAGTATCATTGATCTTTTTATATTAACACATTTTCGAGAATGCGAAATTGGGAGAGCTGAAACAAGGGTTTGCATATGGAGGAATGAATTGTAAATTCATTCGGTTTTCTATTAATGTTTTCAGATTATGGCAAGGAATATACAATCTATAGATATCTTCCAAAACTAATTACAGGATGTAATAAAATAAACTCAAGCAAGGAGAGAAAATATCTGGATTTGAAGCTCTGAATTTATTTTTTCAGACTTCTTTAATTTCCAAGTTTGCCTGCTTAATATCAATGCCAATTCGCCCTAGGGCTGCTATCCAGTTTGTCCTTTAGGGTCTTAAGTTCAGCTCTTATCTTTACTCGAAATGTCTAATACAGATCTGTCTAGATCTATCTGAATTCTCCTAGAATTCGCTGAAAGGTTTAGTACCAAATGGTGAACCAGACTTCACTCCCTTTGGATATATTTCGGCCTTCACTCTGCTATGTAAATCTCAGGGATATATTGCTCCATGTGGCTGCTAAAGTTCGCTCCACGAATTGTCAGCAAGGGCTTCTATGAATGCATATACTCGCTGCTCATAATGGAAGATATATCCATTGATAACCTGATCCTGGATTGGAGTGAATTTGCTGCCTGGAATTCACTTCAAGATTCGCTCCCCTATTCTGATCAAGTTCGCTATCATATGACTGCTCTAATTCGCTTTATAGAGCAGATGTGTTTGTCCTTGGATCCGCCCAATGGCTCTTGCATTCGCTGCTCCTAAGTCCACATTCGCTCCAATGGAGTTCGCTTCCTTTAGTGGCAGATAATCTGCCTTTATTCTCTGTTCGGATTTCTCTCTAAGAGCAGATTATATCTCTAATATTGTTGAAGTGTAAGAACACATGTTATGTCTTTGATGATGCTTACCCTTCATCAATAACCACTCTTATATAAGACTTCAATGCAAAAGGTTGCACCTCTTCAAGAGGTAGCCGACTTGCATTATTTAATTAAAGATGCCACTTAATTAAACTAATGCATGTCGTCCCATTTATGATTCTTTTGCATTTTAATGACAATAATAATAATATATCCTTATTATATTATTATCATAATTTAATATAAATATATTCCACAATATATTATTATTATTATTATTAATCAAATAGTCCTTAATTATGCATTAATAAATTAAGCATAATGTTGATCTTTTCTGTAAAGGCCATAACATTAACACTCCCTCTTGGACTTGAGGGAAAGATCAACCTATAGATCTCCCATCTATAGTAGGACTCATCCTTTTACCCATCTATCATCTTTTGATAGAGGTATCAAAAACATAACCACAATGGATTCTTTATCCAATAGTATCCTAGATTTCACATCTATGAAGGTAGATCCCTATCTACCAAATATGACAAGAACATAAGTCACATATGTTTATCATCATTCCCAAAGAATAGATTTCATATCCATATGAAAATCATCATTCCATGGTAACATCAAGTCACATGATGCTTACCAACCGTATGTGGATTTCCTAGATCCACAAGTCTCCACGACTTAAGAGATAGAATATCAAGTCCATGATATTCAAGGTAACATCAAGTCCATGATGTTTACCAGCAAGGTGTGGATTTCTTAGATCCATGAGTCTCCATGACTCAAGAGTTAGAATATCAAGTCCATGATATTCAAGGTAACATCAAGTCCATGATGTTAAGAGCATTGGTCTAACGAATATCAAGTCCATAATATTCACCAAATGCTCAGAGCAATGGTCACCAAACATCAAGTCCATGATGTCCACCATATACTCAAGTGAGGATCCTTGATCCATGAGTCTCTTAGACTCGTAAGGATTCAAGTCCATGATATTCATCCAATTCATAAGAACATCTTAGCCATAAGCATAAGTGTAACCAGAATGAATAAGCATATCCAATGAATCCACATAAGCATAAGAATAACCAACATAAATCTTATTTTATGAATCCACATAAGCATGTATGCAATATAGTTTCTATTACAAAAATGTGTTCTCACATATATATAATAACCATGAGTATAGACTCTGCTATAAAAGGAAATATATTCCCACATACATGCCAAAGTATATCATAAGCCAATGTGCCAATGTAAAGTATAACATATTCCGATGTAAAGTATGCTCCTCATACAAACACGTAATGCTGCAACATAATGTACAGTATGTTCCTCATACATAACAAATAAAATATCAGTTAAGCCAATCAGCTAAACAGATAATCAGCTATGCTAATCAGATATGCCAATTGGCTGTGCCAATCAGCTGTGTATGTTCCTACACATACATAACATATATGCCAAAAATATGTCAAAGTAAAGCATGCCAATTTACCAGCTATGTCAAACAGCCAAGCAAAAAAAAGGTATGAGCCTACTCATATAACCAGAATGCAAAATATAAGGAAGGAGTTATATAACGCAAAACTAAGTGATCCCATAATTGAACTCCCTCTTATTTACGTGGATGCCGTGCACTAAGGTGGGTTTCTTCAATCCACATATTCAATATGTGGTCCCCTCCATAGAACCATATAGGGATAAGTTGTTAGTATACCCATAATTCATTTTATCCATGAATGTTTTAAGTCACACCAGGTTATGATCACTGGGGCATGTGTCACTCACAGTAATCTACTCCCTCTAGATTAAAATAGTGAAAGGTTTATATGTTTCCTATCTTCTCCCTCCGAAGCATAGGTTTGTCTACCTTTTAATGTCCACAAGGTTAGACTCACTCTCAATGTATGTTCCCAAATAACTTGTACCTAACATATAAAGGAATGGCAATTTGTAATATGCCTTATGAGAAGATAAAATACACTAGGAGGTCAATCGGTTAATTGGCACAACTTGAAGTCTACTCATATCTTTCCAGCCAATTATAAGATCATGAGATGGTTTCACAACTATGGTAATCATAGGAACCAATAAATTTCCAATACAAGGCCGTAAAAGGTTCAAAGACCAATGAATTTGCATATTCAAAATCCTAGATCTTGATGCAAATCAAAACCCTCATAAGATGTAAGGTCAAATTACTATTTTCGGACCAAACCCTGGTTGCCATAGTGTTTCTTAGTTTTGAAAGAGTTAGACTGAATTCCTAAATCTGAAAAAGATCTTTCCTCAACCTCGATTTGATACCATGTTAATGTTTTCAGATTATGGCAACGAATATACAATCTATAGAGATCTTCCAAAACTAAGCACGGGATGTAATAAAATAAACTCAAGCAAGGAGAGAAAATACCCGGATTTGAAGCTCTGAATTTATTTTTTTACACTTCTTTACTTTCCAAGTTTGCCTCCTTAATATCAATGTCAATTCGCCCTAGGACTGCTATCCAGTCCATCCTTTAGGGTCTTAAGTTCAGCTCTTATCTTTACTCGAAATGTCTAATAAAGATCTGTCTAGATCTATCTGAATTCTCCTAGAATTCGCTGAAAGGTTTAGTACCAAATGGTGAACCAGACTTCAATCCCTTTGGATATTTTTCGGCCTTCACTCTGCTATGTATATCTCAGGGATATATTGCTCCATGTGGCTTCTAAAGTTCGCTCCACGAATTGTCAGCAAGGGCTGCTATGAATGCTCATACTCGCTGCTCATAATGGAAGATATATCCTATGATAACCTGATCCTGGATTGGAGTGAATTCGCTGCCTGGAATTTACTTCAAGATTCGCTCCCCTATTCTAATCAAGTTCGCTATCATATGACTGCTCTAATTCGCTTTATAGAGCAGATGTGTTTGTCCTTGGATCTGCCTAATGGCTCTTGCATTCGCTGCTCCAAAGTCCACATTCACTCCAATGGAGTACGCTTCCTTTAGTGGCATATAATCTGCCTTTATTCGTTGTTCGGATTTCGCTCTAGGAGCAGATTATATCTCTAATATTGTTGAAGTGTAAGAACACATGTTATGTCTTTGATGATGCTTACCCTTCATCAATAACCACTCTTATATAAGAGTTCAATGCAAAAGGTTGCACCTCTTCAAGAGGTAGCCGACTTGCATTATTTAAATAAAGTTGTCACTTGATTAAACTAATGCATGTCGTCACATTTATGATTCTTTTGCATTTTAATGACAATAATAATAATATAATCCTTATTATATTAATATCATAATTTAATATAAATATATTCCACAACATATTATTATTATTATTATTAAATTAATCAAATAGTCCTTAATTATGCAATAATAAATTAAGCATAATGTTGATCTTTTCCGCAAAGGCCATAACATTAACATTCTCATCATCACTCTGGACTGGGTTTTCCTTACCAGCGAATTGTGAGTTTTCAGCCAGCATCGTAGATGCAAGGAATCAGTGATTGTCGAAATTAGGTGGAAGAGTAATTGTTGAACTAGAGACAAGAATCATCCACGGTTTTGCTTGACGTGGAAGCTAATATCCAAGCTGCCATTTATAACACCAGCTGCTATCATACTAATTTGCAAGGCGCGGCCACTATTGTACCAAGCATGGAGAGCAATTCATAGGTTTTTTTTAATGAATAACTTCTTTCATTGGATGCAGACGTTGCATTTGTATTTGATGATTTCAATTCGAAATAATGGTGGTGAATTCAGAATTGGGTATGATATATGAAATTCAATAGTCAATTTGAAATTAAGTTGTGTTGTGCTTTGCGATTTGATTGTTGTTGGGAAAAAACATAAAAAACATATATTTGTTAAAAATTAGTAAAAGAGAAATCAAATTCCAGAATTCCAGAGTTTTTTGCAGTTGATATGAAAATAGAGCCAGCAGGGCTCTTTACAGTGGTATCAGAGCAGTTTTCTTGCCAATCTGCAAAGGATTGGGCTTAATTAATGGAAGGTGACAGATTTATTCTAGGCTATCATTACACTCACAGAGGCAGGAATTCTCCGCCACCTGGTGATCAGGAACAGGGGAATATGGAAGATAGAATTCTAGGTAATGCAACTAATGAGGATGACAGAGAAGCTAGGACAGTGTTCAGAAATATTGCACGAAGCCCGCAAGAGTTGGTTGCTGGCCAGTAGCAAATGGCGACTGTCTTACAGAATTTATCAGATACTCTTCAGCACATTTCGTTGCCTCGAGACTAGGGCAGAGATAGAGATACTAGGAGTATCTCAGCTAGTTCTCATAGGTCTAGAGTTGATTGGACAGGTACACATGACAGGCCTCTATGTCCTACTTTCCTGAGACCTAATATTGATGTTGTTAGTATTGAGGAGGAGGTATCATTTACTGATGACATATTAGCTTTACATACGGAGTGGGATGCTTTACCTCATGAAGTAAAGCAACATTTGAATTTTGACAGGTTCATGACTCAGAAAAGGGAACGTTCTAAAGGTATAACAGACGGAAGACAGAGGCATGTGAACCATGAATTGAAACAAGCAACTAGAAAACTAACTTTGACACACTTTGATGGGAGCGGGAAGATGACAGCTAGAGCTTGGATTCACAAGCTTGACACTTATTTGACTTTACGTCCTATGTCTAAAGAGGACGCCATCAGGTTTGTTGTTTTGCATTTAGCTGGTATAGCCCATGACTAGTGGTATCATGGGTTAGCCTCCTTGCATCATGATCAGATTGTATCCTATCAGGAGTTTGTAGATGGATTGGTAGAGGTTTGACAGGAAGGACCCAGAGTCCTATTTCAGGGAGCTAGCACAACTCAAACAGATAGGTAGTTTGGAGGCTTTTATCAGTGACTTCCAGAGGATATCAGTGATGATCTACGATATTTCAGAGAGGAGGCGTGTGATCTTATTTGTTGAGGGGTTAGTTGAACCTCTTAGGGACTGGGTTAAGTCTTTTGACCCTACATCTTTGCAGTTGGGTATGAAAAAAGAAATAGACTTGGAGTTTTCAGCTTCACGTAATAGATTTCCTCCTAAACCATCTAATCGTCCTTATGATAACAAGGCTGCTCCAAAAAGAATTGAAGGATCAGAATTCAAGAAACCTGTGATAAGACCCTTAGATCAAGAAACTCTTAGTGATTTGAGGAGAAGGAGATTGTGTTTTTATTGCAGGGGTCCCTATGATGACAAACATGAGTGTCCTTTGAAGCCTAAGGGTAGAAATAGGCTTATGGAGTGGTATTATGAGGATGAGCATAGTTCTGATTTTGAGAGGCGGCAAGTTGATCATGAAGAAGAAAGCTATGAAGAAGCAGTTAACGGTGAGAAGGTGGATGAGGATTCCCACCTCAAGATTGTATACCTCTCTAGCATGAAGAAAGAAGGTTCTTTAAGGATGCGGGGTCTTTTAGCAGGGTAGTGTGTCATTGCTTTGTCAGATACAGGTGCCACCATAATTTTATAGATTCTCGGTTGCTTTCTAGGAGAGGCCTACTTACTGAAGAATTTGAAGGCATTCATGTTAAGGTGGGCGATCGTTACACACTTATTTGTGACAGGATGATTCCGGATCTTCCCATGAAGCTAAATAACTATGAATTTAAAACTGATTTTTATGTCATGGGAGGTACTGATTTAGTATTGAGCATGAACTGGTTGCATTCCATAGAGGCTTTTTATCTCAGCCTTAAGGATATGGAAATGAAGTTTGAAATAAATGGTAAGAAGCATATACTTAAGGCAATCATAGAGGAAAATCTGAGAACTATTTCACTTAGACGTATGCAGCGTCTCATTAGTCATGATGCAGTTGAGTGGGCAGCAGAGTGCAGGATATTTGAATTAAGTTGTGTTGTGCTTTGCGATTTGATTTTTGTTGGAAAAAAACAAAAAAAAAAACATATATTTGTTAAAAATTAGTAAAAGATAAATCAAATTCCAGAATTCCAGAGTTTTTTGCAGTTAATCTGAAAATAGAGCCAGCTCGGCTCTTTACATGTTCGTTGGCAACTTCCTTTGCAATCTTTGGGAATAGAGGACTGTAATTCTCCTTCTAATGTGACCTTAGAAAATAAATATTTAATAAGGTCATAAAAGAAATTTATTTAATTATTTAATATTATCCTTCAAAAGTAAATCATAAGGGTGATTTTATTTATTTAACTTACTAAAATGAGTTAATTAGCTTAATCAAATGACTTTAATATTGAGTTAAGTGAACATTTAGTGAAGTCATTTTATTATTATTTCCCTAAGTTCAAATTAAATCGAAAGAAAGGGAAATCAAAAGACACGGGAAAGGCAAAATCAAGAGGCAATATAGAGGGAAAGCCAAGAGTCTTTGTAGAGGGCTAAAAAAGAACAATGAGAGGTTCCATTTATGATATGCTTGGTTTCATACTACTTTCTCTTGGGGAGCTTGAGAGCTAATAGCTTTTGGTGCAGAAACCTCAGGACAGAAACCCTTAGGAATTCTTAGGATTGAATAGAAACCCAATTCTGATTGGAGGTATCACTCAAGTATCTCACATTGTCGTGTTTCAAATTTGCAAAATTCTATTGAAGACAAAATTGCAGGCCTTGGAGTTTATTGCTTATTTGTGGAGGATTGGCCCGTTATTCGAATACTTATCTGTACTGCCAATAATTTTGGGTGCTGTTTAGAAGACTATCATTGCAATAGAAGAATTTTGGGCTCTTATCACTGCAGTCTAGGGCTTATTTGGTAGAAGTGAATTCATCTACAAGGTTTTTAGTGAGTCTTGCGAGTTCAAGAGTAGAGTCCACCGTTCAGGCAGCTATGTTGATGTTCCAATTACAAGTTTTTCTTGGTGTTTGGGACATAAAGTCATTGTTTTTGCAATCTCCCATGGTCGCACATGCACAGAAAGCTACAGCAGAGATTAGTGTTACTGTATTTGTCTTGTTGATGGCTGTTCCAGTTATGTTACAGTCTAAAAGCTATGTCTGAGCTATTGGATGATAGTCGCTACCCAATCGGAGGTAAATATCAGTCTTGTTGTTGCCTTGAAGTGGTTGTCAATTTCCAAGAAAGAATCACCCTGCTGAAGTTTAAGGCAAGCTGGTCGTATTTTGTAATGTCCCCAACAAGGACCTTACTTAATTTTTCCTAAAATTCCCAATTAGGGTTTGGATTGCATTTGGGAATTGACAACTTATAATTTTTGCCTCTAGGAGAATGTTGATTTCCAATGATTAATATTTAAGTATTTAAATCAAATTACATTAAGAATAATCATGAATTCATAATACACACTTAAGCCATGAATCCTTCATTCATAATTACTATAATTAAGAAAGATGATAGATTTATTTTACTATAATGCTTGAGTCTACAAGTGGATTCCCTCAAGGCTCTACCTATCTTGGGATCTTTCCATCATGTGACTGATTTACCTACCTCTTCCTACACACACTCTCTATCCTCATTATCGTAATTAGTGAGTGAACAAGAAATAGACTAAGTATATATTTATTACTTATTTATCAATATATTTGAGTT
>MU223658.1:2197088-2220324 GCA_018584345.1 Thuja plicata
TATCACGGGGGTTTTTTTATGCTTTTCCCCCTTCAAAAACTTCTTGTCTCCTTTGTTGTTTCATTTTGGTGTATGCTCTAAGGATTAGCTTGATTCATGATAATCTTCATTTTTCCTTACTCAATTGAATTAATTTGTTCCTTGCTCGAATTTATTTTCCATTTTAACAAGTTAGGTAGCTAATTGAGTTTTCCCTGATCTATGATTCTCTTCGCCAGCATCTTTAGATCTAGTTTCCATAGCTGTCTGGTATTTGTTTTCTTCTCTTCTACCTTCTTTAGTTCAACTTCCTTTTCTTCTTCTTTGTTCTTATGTACCTCAGTTCTTTGTCTCTTTAGTGGTGAATTCTGTTTGGAGGACCTTGTCCTCTTTGCAAGGGTCTTTGTTGCTTCCATTGTCTGCGATGTCTTCCCAGGCACTTCTACCACAGTAGGGAGTGGACTAGAAGTCTTCTTAGTTTCTGGAGGTGGAAGAGCTGCAAGAGCAGAGCTTGCCACTCCAGATGCACTTACAGTCATCTTTCTCCTTATTTCCTTCATCTCTTCTCTAGAGATACCAGCCTTCTCTGCTAGATCATCTACAAAATTCTCAATTTTCTTTCTCCTAGCTATTTTTGTATGTTCCTCTCTAATCTTAGAATATTTTTCCTCATAAGTACCCCATCTCTCTTCTGATGGATCAATCTCTGAAGATAATATATACTCAACTTGCATAGTTAAGATCTCTGAACTAACCTCATACCCCCATAGGATAACACCATTTTACTCTAGGGTCTACTGCCTTAAAGCAAACACAATCAGTTTCAACCATGAAATAGATTGTATCCTTGTATTTCTCTACCATTTCCTCTGGTATCCTTTTTGTTTCTTTCATTTGTCTCTGCAAGATTTTGATCATACCGAATAATTCTCCATCTACCCAGTCAGTGTTCTGTCTTCTATAGTTGTTTAATACTTGTACTCCAGGAGGTTCATTGTCTCTCCAAGCTCTTGGGTGCATACCAAGGAATTTATGCACAAAGTGTATATACATATATATCAACAACGATCCAAATTTGAATGCCTTCGATTTGTCACTCTTAATTTGCCTTACATTCTCCATGAATTGTTGTGCTTAAACAAAGGTTATACTTCACTTTCTCCTTCACCATCTTATACGCCATCATTATAACACCAGCAGATACTGAATTTGGTCAGCTGCTATAATGAAGTTAGTATCCCAATATCATCGCAACTAATCTAACATCTTGCTGGAAGATGTCGACCACTGTCATTGCTCGCTTATCCCATTTAGAGTGGGTTAGGGTTTCCACTTGTTTCTTGGTATTCTTCTCTGCTACAGGGATGACTCCGGAGTTATCCAGACCAGTAATGTCATGGATCAACTCACTACAAATCTTCACTCACCAATCCAAATGAATTGGTCGTGCACTCTACTCAACACGATCTTGAACCATTCTTCTTTGTCAAACTCATGCATTTCTGTCATTTTCATCACACTGAGATTCTCAAGATGAGCGAACTCATCCTTCCATTTTCCATCCTCTTTAATCATGTCTTTCATTTCCTTGAAGATCTCAAAATCTCCCAGAGACTCATACTTGCAGTGGATATATGCCCTAATATCCTCCACGTGTAGATATGCCTTTAGGGTCATTCTCAATTTATTTGCAAGGATGCTTCTTGAATTTGTATCTAGGCCTCTCATTTACATAAAAAATCATAGGAGTATCCATATTCAAATGCTCGCAAGTAATCTAAATACCTTTGTTCGTTGAATCTGTGAATTTGTGCTTCAATAACTCGCAAATGCCCTAGCTTCTTTAGTCCTTGCTAAAATCGCTGCTCTTCTTCAATTATGCTCTTCGAATAGTGATTAGATAAGTTCTTTTGATTACCCTTATACTTCGCTTGAAAAGAACGACACAGTTCCCAATAAGCTCAACTCTTCAATGATCCAGTCGATCATCAATATGGCGATCACAAGATATAGTGTGTATAGTTGTGCGATCTCAGATAGGCGTTTCATACCAATCATACATACTCTCCATAAGCTCGCAAAAGCTTATTCCACATAAACAGGGGCTGGATGGTTTTTTGTGTATTTCTCCAAAGCTCCCCCTAAGGCCATGCTTGGCCATCTAAGTCGATGTAACAACATCAGGCGAAGGTTCAGTAGAACCTACTGAATCTTCCTGAACCTTAGGCTCACTCGGCTCCTTTGTTTTCCAAACTTTACCACTTTCTTTCACAAATTGATTGTCAAACTCTTCCATGTATTCAGCCATACTTTTTCCAACATCACTAACATTTTTCTTTATAACAATAGGTGGTGGTCTTATGTTACCTGTAGATCCATTATACTTGCAAAACTTCGCTATGTGTCCTTCATTGTTACATTTGTAGCATATAGGAGATGATAAGTTCTGATTAATCTGCAACTTACAATACTTTGCGATGTGCCCAAAGTTATTGCACTTGTAACATGTGACCTTAGTTGTTGTTTCTTCTCTAATGTAATCTTGCTTAGTGTAGGACTGATCAGGCTTCTTGCATTTTATCTTCTTGTGTCCATATTCATAGCAATTGAAACAATAACTAGAAAAGGGTTTGTAAGGAATTTTACCTTTGCAATCTCTCTTCATGTGACCAACTTTGTTGCATCCAAAGCATCTACCTCTGAAAGGTCTAATCTTCTTTCTAGGCTCTTCTTGTATAGGTCTTTCTTCATCTATCTTTTCTTCAGATTTTTCCTCTTGAGATTTAGAACATTCAACTTCATTGAAGCCAATTCCTGTCAAGTCTCCTTTAGGTTTCTATCTCTCTCTATTCATCAATCTTGTCACTGCTCATATGAAGTTTTTCAATGTGTTTCTTAGCCTCAACAAGTTCTCCTTTTATGATATGATTGTATTTTTCTATTTCATGATACTTGGTTCTGTAGTCATCCAGTTCAATCTGCATTTTTCCCATCTTAACATTTGCATTCTTTAGGATTTCTTCAACTTTGATTCTTTTATCTTTTTCTTTCTGAATTTCTTTAGCAATCTGAATAGAAGAAGCTTCATGTTCCTACTTCAATGCATCTTTTTCTTGTTCAAGTTGTTTGACCTTATCTGATGAATCATTGTTTGAATCTTCTTTTATCTTTTCCATGAGATTGTCTTTGATTTCTAGAAAGTTCAAGTTGTTCCTTGAGTTTCTTGATGAAACCTTCTGCTCTTCTCAATTTGAATTTCAAATCACCATTTTCAGCTCTATCCTTATCAAGCTCTTCTAGTGTTGCTCCAAAGTTCTCTTCCAAACTTTCAGAATCCATCTTGATCTCCCTTAAGCTCTTAGGATTTCTCTCCAAGGGCCAAAAGCTTTGATACCAATTATTAGGATTAAGTAATACTGAGAGGGGGGGTAAATCAGTATTACAGCACTTTAAAATTAAACTTAGCAATTTCCAACTTAACCAAATAATTACTGAAATGAAAATAACATAAAATATACAACTCATAACACCAAGATTTTGTTCACAAGGAAACCCTGGCCAAGGGAAAACCTCAGTGGGGATGATACCCACAAATATGCACTAAAAGTATTGTGTCCCTATTAGGAGGCCTAGCCCTGTTAGCAGCTAAATATTACATTAGTACATTTCCCTGTTAAAGGAATACAAAACTCTGTCAAGGGTATACACTAAGCACATTGCCCTTACAATCAGATATTTGTCTATGTTATAATGCTTTATCAAAATGAACTTATACAAGCATCTACTATGCTTAAGTAGTTCTAGTTGTAGCTTGCATCACCTTCTGTCTAATTCTAACATCACAATGCATCCATTCATCCGATCATACAATATCCATACTTCGCTTCTCAAAACCTTTCCATATATATACTTTACCTCATACTCAGTCGGCTCCCAAATACATCACAAAACGTGATCAACTCTTATCCAAAAATCAAATACAAAGTTGGCGATCATACATTACCAAAATTAGGGTAAGACCTAATCCAAATCCAACTTAGCACATCTGGATTCCACGTTACACTCCTTCAATCATCGCAATTGTTCAACTGCTCTGTCTCGCTACTACACTATCTTCGCATGACTTCAATCATATGTAACTTTCATCTCTGAACTCCAAAACTCAAGCGACCTTAACTGAAGGTCTACCATATCCCAAAATACCTTCCTCTAATCTCGCATGACATAGTTCGACATATATAGTGCTCGCTTTCCAAAACTGTACTTCTGTACTCAGTAAACTGCTTCCTGGACTTAGTCATTTTTACAAAACCTAACACCAAAATTGTGTTCCACTCCAAGTGACCATACATAATTGTAGTGTTTTCATAAATGACAACCCTTATACACTCCTGAATGAGCCACTTGCCAACAATATCAGCATCAACGTCAAGGATTATTCATTTTCCAGCAAACTGCCATTACTTTCTAGGTTTCTCATTGTATCTTAACATCATTTAGTTTGGCACATTGTACTTGGCTTGGCATTCGAAAATAGGGAGTCACAATGTTGCACACTAACTGTTTGATGAAATGCCTTTGCTATAGTTATTCATTTCAGTTTATAATGAATCAATAATATGCATGCCAATTATTTGCTTCAATGCCTAGTGGCTGTAGGTATACATTGGGATGCATGGCAAGTGTTTGTCTTTATGTCAACCAGCTGTACTAGTTAATTTCAGCCATTTATATGTTTGTCAAAGGTCTGAAACAGCTAGTATATCATTCCTATAACAACCTTGCATTGTTAGAAGCATTCAATAACTACATTTGCAGCCTACGAACTCAAAGAAGACGATCAGAAAATTCATAACAGCGGTTTCAGACATTGCATGCTAAATGTTTGATAATAATCCTTGAGCTTCATAATAGTAATTTGTGATCAAATATACAAGGGATATTACAGTGGTTAAGTTAGAACCTGTTGGGGTTCCTACACAACCCATATTAGACAAAATAGTAGAGCCCACAAGACCAAAGGGAGCTTAAGTGTTCGAATCCAATTGCTTGGGATTCTAATGAACATTAGGCTTCTCCTTGAAGCATCCTTGCTATCATGTTGCATAAGTAGATCCCTTGAGGGCTTGTAAAGACAACTGAATTTGTGTAGTTTGTATTGGCCATTGTTAACCCAGTGTTTCATAAGTTCCAGAGCTGGTTTTCAGGTGTTGGAGTACTCTTGTTGTTGCAACATGTTTCACTTGTAAACAATTTGGAAAAATAGCTGCTTGATGAAGCTTATACCTCACCCTTCTTCCATTTATTCCTCCAAATTCTGTCATGCTCGACTTTTCTGATACCTAACTATGTTTCAATCTTGCTCATGTTCATTGAGTTCTTTTACAATTCAGCACTTAAACAACTCAATTTATGACACTAAATGCTGCTTTCCTGAAGCAATTTGTAATAAAACGGTCAGCAATTTATTTAATGTTTTAGCAAGTTCTGATAATGTATGATGATGAATGAAGTGACGGAATTTCTTTACTAATTAGAGATCAAGACTAGAATATAAGAGTTTTATACCTATAAAGAGCAATAGGCATCCCTAATAATGGAAGATATTGCTTGGGCATGCTTGCCTGCAAAAGATAAGAAATCAAACGATCAAAAACTGCATGCAAATGAACCTTATACAGTTTAAATAAAAATGCAATCTCTAAGTGATTACAGAGACAACATTGTTTCCACTTGTCCTTTCAATCAACTCTACCAATCTCAAGTACAAAGAAAAGTCATAAGTTCCATAAACATGCACTGGTAGCAACACATTTCTAATATGCATAAGAGAAAACAGGAGAATGTATACACTTAGAAAGGAATAGGGCAAAAAAACTTACCAGCAGGCTCAACAATGACATGCAATGTAAGTGGGTCTGTGCTAAAGTTATCAAAGAACATGGAAAAGAATGCATGGAGGACATATTTGTGTGGAGATCTTCCCCTTGAGTAGACAAACTACATGGTAAAGTTTGATGGCTATCGGTGAACCTAAGAAGAATATATAAGTTCTCAAATATGAGATCGGTGTATCCACCTAAGGTGCTGATGTGCTTCAACACATTCCTCTTTTTTCAGGCCTGTATGAGAACAATATTCTTTTAGCGAAGTTACTTTGCCCTCCTATGGTAAAATCCCCTTGCCCACCTAAGGAAAATTAGTGAGCCATTGGTATGACCTGTAGTAACTAATGACAACGCAGTGAATATTTCAATAATCTGATGCAGAATTCACAACCCAGAAACCCCCTTAATATGGGTGAGGTTTCAAGGGTTAAAACACCTAAATGCCACCTGTTCCAGCAAAAAACAAAATGGTCCTATATGCTCAAAATGGATGGAGGGGGGCCTAAGTATGCCAAATGACTAATAACTGGGGATCAGATGCAAAATAGCAAGGTAGAATGGTGGCAAAAGGAAAACCTGAGACACACTAGAGAATCTACTTTAATAACAGCAATGTGATCACTATAGCCAAGCTCACGCCAGTCTTGTGGTATCAATGAATGGGAGGTACACCACACCAACAAGACCCTGGAGAAAGAAAAGGTAATAATCCTATTTATGACATATAAAAAGAAAAGTTCATCACTTTATCATCAAGATTTCATGCCACAGAATAGCTGTTATAAATGCTGTATATCCATTACTATATCTACTGTGTCTTTTCTTTTTCATTGCTGCAGTAATTTCAGGTGTTTGTGAAATGTTGTTCTGCATACAAATATCAATCAATATTTATGTAAATATAGATGTTTAGGCCCTCAGAGCCTTATATTAGTAAAACTAACATACCAGCTAATATTCATATATGTCAGTTTATGTACCGGAAGGTGTTACATTTCAGGCCGACGAGTCATTGATTGGCAAAAAGATGGATAAAAGAGATAATCATAGATTCAGAACAAACCACAAAGTGTAAGCAGATTTGCCTACCTCTCAAGAATGAATCATCCACATGATATTGGTATTGGCCAGAAACCAATTTGGCTGATGGCAAGTAGATATGAATCTTACTCAGTTGGAGAAATTACCTGTAGCAGAATAAGGTCCATTGGCAGAACAAGGTCCATGTACAGGGTATGAGAATAGCTGCCACACAGTATTTGGAGCCACATGTCTACAAGGCAATAGAAAAAAGAGGCAGAAAAGAGGGGATAAGTAAAAGGATCTAATAGACGTAAGATGGAACCAAAACACTGTTTGATCCCAAAATCATCGGAATATAATGGAGATAAGACAGCATACCAACTCACTTGTTGTTTGAACTGACAAAAAATTTGGAAGGTTGATGGAAAAATTGATGAGTGTTGATATCATTGTAGTTTCAGTCGGATATAACCATTAGATATATACATATATATATTTAGTATGATATATATATATATGTAAATAAATATACATTAAGTAAGAAACCCCGATTAGAGATCGGGTGTTTAGTTAAGATGAAAAGGCACAATTCATGAGACATCTCATGAATGAACATGTCCGCTCATGGGATGCGTCTCTTGCTTATATATTTAATGCAGATCCGATCCACAATTGAAGACATTGAAACCGTTAAATGTTCTGCTCTTGTAGATCGAATACCAACAATAAAGTCCAGTAATTTTAACAATCATATTCTGAAAATAGAAAAGCCATAATAGATCAAATCTGATCAAAACTTAACATGGTATCAGAGCCGGTTTGAGAAACGATCAAGATCAGATTTTAAAAAATCTACCGTATATGTGACCGGGGAGAGCAACTTCTGTTGGATATGTTTGGGGGTATAAGTTGAAGATTGTAGCTGCAGGAGATATCTACTTACCTGAAATAATTGCTTCATCATAGAGATTGTGTGTATGCGATGTTGTTTGTCTTAGAAGAGCTACATCAAATGTAGTGTCACTGTTGTTGAGAACCGTTCTTCGTATGCATCCCATTCCTTGGTGTTGCAAGTAATGGCAATAAAGTGTATTCTACCTCAGCTCATGAAACGGCTCCTTTACGATAACTTTAGTCAATTCATGTGCCACGGCTATGAGTGTATGGAATGGCACATTCTATTAACTATCGTCGGTTCATGCTTTCGGCAGTCTTACTTTTGGCATAACATTTTTGAATTCAAGCATCTCATGTTTTGTAACGGCTACTCATCGAAGAGACACATGTTCGTGTGGTTGAGTCAGACAAGTGTATGATGAGTCACCGCTATGCAAGACTTGTCTTTCGGTAGCATCGTTTGCTGTATATCTGCGATGTGCATTCTGTGATGAGGATATTTTTTTCAGTAGCGAGAATTTCTTATCTGGACACTCAAGACCTCAGTGTAACTGATGTCTTCTTGTTTTGGCAGCAAGTAAAATTTCGTTTTGGTATTCTAGTCAGTCGCAAGTGCTGGTATCCAGAAATTACAATCATTCAAATTGAAGAGGGGAGTGTAGTGGAGAGCAAACTTGGATTATCGCAGAAGACAAACAGAATACGAACTGCACAGGAATGATTAAAGAAATAAGTTTATTCATGATTAGCCTGTACATAGATTGGTAAATACGAACCATAATATTCAGAAGCATTTAAGAGAAGGATCGTATTGTTAAAACACGTCTCATGGGTATTGAAATAATATGACTCTTCAAACTATCAAGGGTATTTATGGGGAATCAAATCGTTTGGGAATATCTAACAGAAGGCATCAGCCGAAATTATTCATATCTACACTTCTTATATATTGTAATCAATTTCTCACACGGGAGATACACTTCGACATATGAAGGGCAGGGTGTTAATTAACCATATTAGAAGTCTAGTAAGGAGATGTCTCAAATATAATAGTTTTGTGAGGCATTAATACAGGAGGTGGTATATAGGGAACCAGAGAACAAATAAGGGAATAAGAGATTATAAAGTAGAGATTCGTTCAGGAGGAATACAAATTCTTCTCAAGGTATATCCACTGAAAATGGAACATCAGGTGGTAATACCAATGGGGTATGAAACGTATCACTTACTATGTAATAGGTATTAGTACTGATCGAGGAAGAGATTACAAATGACACTTATAATGGAAAACCATAGAATAGCATAAATTTATGAAATACTGGAATGAGAGGGAGTTCACTGTTCTTTAGCATCCTCACCAACCTCTTGCGAAAACAAAGGTGAAACACTTCAAGAGGTAAACTTGGTATTACTGAGAAGAGTCTCAGGATATTTGATTATTTTACTAATTAATTACTTTATTAATAAGTGTTAATTCATGACTATATGGGCCCTGTGTACATCATGAGGAAGTGATGACTTCCAAATGATAATCACTTGTATTTGCAGAAGTTATTGAAAGATGATGATCTTACAATAACTTAAATTTTCTATTATGATGGATATCTTATGATGTCTAAGCAGATCATGATAGATTTATCTTGCATGGTGGATTAATTTCCTTAAACAAACCATGAATATAATGTTCATATGGTTACTATTATAGAGGATACATGTGCACATACCTTATGAACATCTGGAGTACTTGGTTAATATCATGTGACTTGATATTCAGGAGGCCATTACTCATGATATCATGAGATGATATCTAAATGGTGGATATCTTCTTATCAAAGATATCCTTAAAATTTGCCAATCCTTATATTACTTTGAGGTAATATCTATTTTGTGTTTATCCTCCCTAATTAAGAGGGAGTGTTGATATCATTGTAGTTTCAGTCGGATATAACCATTAGATATATATATTTAGTATGATATATATACAATATATATATATATGTAAATAAATATATATTAAGTAACAAAACCCGATTAGAGATCGGGTGTTTAGTTAAGATGAAAAGACACAATTCATGAGACATCTCATGAACGGACATGTCTCCACTATGGAGACATGTCCGCTCATGGGATGTGTCTCTTGCTTATATATTTAATGCAGATCCGATCCACAATTGAAGACATTGAAATCAACAAATGTTCTGCTCTTGTAGATCGAATACCATCAATAAAGTACAGTAATTTTAAGAATTAAATTCTGGAAATAGAAAAGCCATAGATAGATCAAATCTGATCAAAACTTAACAATAAGAAGATCAAATTCAGTTTAATCACAAACACATCGAAAAGGTTTAATGGTAACCAGAAGATGGTTTCATCAAGTTACTGATGACAGCTCGAAAGGATGGGAAACTTTAACAAAAGAGATAACACCTTCAACTTGCTGTTTGTTCTAGATTTCTCTTCAAAGATTAGTGGCCTTTGGTCTACAATTTCTTTAACCACACAATCTGATTTCTTCAACATCAATGACGATATTTCAACAAATGAGGAGGATGGGACTATGCACATGTGCACTGACTATCGTACATTGAATAAAAATACAACAAAAAATGGATATCCTATTCCCAAGATCGATGAGCTGCTGGATGAACTTCATGGTGCAATGCATTTTTCAAAGATTGATCTTTGATTAGGATACCACTAGATTAGAATGAGGAAGCAGGATACTATAAGACGACATTCAAGTGTCACTGGGCACTATGAGTTTTTGGTCATGCCCTTTGGGCTGGACAATACTCCTACGACCTTTTAATCTATAAAATTAAACACTATGTAATCTACCATTATGTGATGCTCCTACCTTAGCCAAAAGACAAAATTCCACATAAGCCTTCATGTCCCTCCATCTCCCTTGTCTTTTTATGCCAAGATTTTTGAACACGCAGGCTGGTCGGCAGAGGAGGCGTGCACATCGCGGAGACATTCATGAAGAGCACACAAGAAATACTGTGAGGCGTGGAGTGAATCAGTATTTTGGTACTTTTAAACTTTCAACTGCATGAAACCACATTAAACACAATACGAGCAACCATAAAGACACATGCACCAAATTTCTCGTGGAAAACCCTTTTGGGTAGAAAACCTTAGCATACAATAGCTTTTATTAACAAAAATGGGCATCAACCCAGATTACAAAAGTGAGAACCAATTCACAGAGACCACCAACTCCGAACACTGAAGCACCAACTCTAGTCGGTTGAGGCACCAACCCCAAATACAAAATACTAACCCTCCTTGAAGCACCAACTCCGATCAACTACGACACCAACCTTAGTTAGAGAGCACCAACCCTCAAAAATACACCGAATCTGATATAATATTATGTTTCCACACCTTCAATCGCACAGCTCTAACAAAAACTAGACTCCCTCTATAACAACAATTACCTCTTCATCATGCTAAATTTTGTATCATCACAACTCAGTCACATACGCAACTCCTTCAATCCCTACAATTCAAAAACAAATACCACAGAAATCCTTCTATTAGTTTTTCAAACTCGGTCTGCAATCATCTTCTTTTCATTGCATTTATGTTTTTTCATACTTTTTCAGACACCAAACATACTAATCTGAAAGCACATCCAGCCTGAACACACACCCCTTTTCTCCACAAACGTTCAACCAAAAAATAATCACACCAATCTCTTTTCATTTTTCATGAAACTTTACAACAACATAATAATACACAACAGTAAAATATAAATAAACATGTAGCCAGCCCTTCCATATTTCTTTGTCCAGTCTATATTCTAAATAAACAACACCCAGACACTCCCATCTAGCCAAGAATTAACGCCCGACTTTTTAGAGCACTCAAAAACCAATTAAAAAACACCAAGCGACTTCTCTATAAAAAATCCATTCAGTCTCTTATAACAAGCAATCTCATAAATTTTGCATGTCTGTAAGAAAAATATGCATAATTTATTTTTACACAGCCAGCACCAATGAATACACATTATTTCTCCTATTTTCAAAAATACCCAATTGATAATATTTATTCAACACACAATAATAAAACTTAGCATCAAGACCCCACGCAAAAAAAAACGGTTCATATATCAACCCGTTCTTCAAAACAAATCACACTAGTTCATGGAATGCAACCTCCTATATTTGTCAATTCCTTTTCAAACTTGTAAAACAATACCCAACTTTCAAGAAATTCTGAAGCCGTCTCCAAATATAGGGAGAATAAATAAAGTTCGTTTAAAGGTTACAGACACAGCCCATACAAAAGAAAGTTGTGTCTCTTTAAAATGGCATGCCTAAAAAGAATAAGCCTTCTAAACAATCAATGATGACATGGCACATGATATGGCAATCTGACTAGGCACATGTCAGCAAACAAGTAGACACACAACCAGCTTAAGTGTGTCAAGCACCTCAAGCAGCTTAACCAAGCAAGAAAGTAGCTCAACGAATTTTCTATTGCTCTAAGTAATTTTCTGAAATTCATACAACCTTGATTATCAACCTTTGACATCAGTGACAACATACTCAGCAGTTCATCCAATGCACATTCGTCCCGCGAATCTGCAAACGAGCGATGAACCATTGAGACGCTACAACAGCCACCCTCTTACTACCGCCCACCACATCGTGAATCATTCAAATGGCTTTTAACTCCATCTTTGAGCTTCATTTCTCTCTCTAAAGACATTTTCAAACTCTCTTGGTTACACTTTGCTTCTCCCACACATTTTGGTTCTCTTCTACAACATTTATACACTTTCGTGCTTGCATCTTGATACAACTATTTAATGGTATCTTGGTCTTGACAACACACCGACTTCGTCACTCTCGTCATCTTGCCTTCACTCCATTGAGCTCTAACTTCGTGATTTTAAAGGGGAGTCTCTGATTTCATATGTTGTTTAGCATATCACATTCACCTTATCATAGTTTTTTTTTATTTTCATTATCTATCATTGTCTATTATCTCTCGATTATCTACCACCGATTATCTATCTAGCTATTGTGGAGGAGAAAACACCAAAATGGGGACTTGACTGAGGCAAGTCTCCAAACAGCCCCAACATTTTTCCCTTTTTCCATGTGTGCATGTTTTGGAGGAAGATCTCGTGGGATTCTTCTACCTCCTTGGTTGCTAGTGTATCCGTCTTTTTCATTCTCTTTCATTTCTGTTGTTTCCATCGTATAATCATGTAGCTCCATCTACTATTATTAGATTAGTTTACTTTTTAGTTAGTTGATGTCTCAATTTTATGCCTTGTTTTCTTTGCCCTAACTGTACAGGACACATGTCGGCCGCGCGGATGTCCTGCATCCGCACTATAGTCCTACACTCACGCGGATGTCCGAGGTAGCAAGCTTGTAGAGCCTGGCAGTTAATCTTGACAGCTAGCTCTATTATTTCCAGTAGTTAAAACATTTTTATCTATTAGTGTGATTTTGTTAATTCAATTTTTATATGTAGCATTATATTTTCTTAAAGTCTTAAAACACAATTTTATCAATCAAGTTGTCTTGATCACCCTAGCTCACCAGAGTGCTAGTAAAAGTGAGGTGGCACAAGGGTAGATTCGCTCCTTGGGGATTTCATCAATCTCAAGGGTAGTAAATTCCCTTCTCCACACAATCTTTCCTCAACCACATTTTCAACTGCAATAGACACCCTTGGTCTGATTATTTTGTTTACTTACTATGAACATGAACAAGAGTTTATGACAATGTAATACAGTCAACAATGCACACAACCAATACCTAATGACTGTAATGATTATATAATCACCTACACAGCGAATTCCACAACCAAACAACTAACTTGTTCAATCCAACTTGATAAGTTCTTGCACATTACATAGAACTATGATTTCAAACGAAGCATTACATTAAAGTCTGATCATACAAACATACCCTTCAATCACAGCCCAAACTTCAGATATTGTAATATAAATCATAGCTATTGAAGCCCTAGACTTTACCAGAATGGAATGCTCAATGGCGTCCAACCAAGGCTCTGCTACAGCACTTCCAATGACCACGATTACCACCCAAATACACCACTATGCTCTGCAATAACAGCTGAAATGGTGCCAACCATATATGTATGACAGTAGACTCACTGTGGGCAGCCAGTAATGATGTTAACAACTACAGCTATGACTTCATCCTTGCTACAACAACTTCCAGCGTTCAGCAACAATAGAAATCATGTACTAACTTCACTAAGAACTCATCAATGGTACTATGAATGACGCCCAGCCCTCACTCCTTGTCTGCGAACTGTAATGAGCTCTGTGAATGACGCCCAGCTCTAACTTCAACACAGAACTACAAAGGCCTCTAAACTGTTCGAGCATTTCCTTGCCACTAATATAGCCTTCCTAGGTGTAATGTCCATTTTTGGACCTTTACTTGATTTGTTCTAAAATTCCCAATTAGGGTTTGAAATGGTACTTGGGGATGACAACTTGTAATGCTTCATACTAGGAGAATATAAAAAATCCCTAATAATTATCATGTCCTTATATATATAAATCATATTTAGAAACGATACATACTTAAGCCTTAATTCCTTAATCGTATCTTAATTTGTAACCCTAAGGTGGATGGTAGAATTATTGTGCTTGGGTAAAAACAGTCTCCAAGAGGCTCTCTCATGAACAAAGCTTGTTATTGGGAATCTTCTCCTCCTCTCCCTTCACAAACTCCTTATCCCCTTAGTTGTATTAGTGAGTGATTAAAGAATTAGCTAAGTATATATTATTATCTTATATATTACTAAGCATGTATAACATAACCAATGTATAATTCTATTTCACTCATATTAACATATATTATTAATATTATTTGACCTCTTCCTTATAATTTATATTCTTGAATGTCCTTTTATATATATTTATATTATATTCTTCTTGTTTCTTAGAAATGCATATATACTTCTTTCCTTTTCTCCTATATTTTTTCCTAGTTTTTCTCCTATATTATTTCCTTGATTTTCTCCTATATTTTCCATGTTCTTTGCCATTTTAAATATTGTATTTACATACTAAAATCTAATAATAAAAAGGTGGGAGATATTGATAAGAATTGTTGCTGATCTCTTTCTTTCCTTTTTATTATTTCATAATGTTCCCCAATGCTTATTTTATTTATTACCATCCAACTTCTTCAACATGTATTTATGTATTTACAACTAAATGATTTCTGTCATATTCTGTGATGAGATTATCATTGTTCCATTTGTTCTGAGAATGATTGTTCATTCTTTTCTTTTCTTCCTTAAATATCCTATAGGATCGAAGAGATCTGTCTCTTCACATATCACAGCCCTTCATAGCAAGATTAGTTATTATTAAAAATCTGTCATCTATCTTTTCATTAATAACGCTTGGTCCATTTCCTATTTGGGATGAATATTGGCCAATATATAATATTTCAGCTCGGCAGTTTCAAAGAATGTATTTATTATGTTATCATATTAATTATATAATAGTATATTATACTATTTAATAATAGATAATATTATATTATTTATAATTTCATTATTATTAAATTATATTCCAGTCCCTATTAATATTATTATTGTATTATTATTTATTTATTATATTATTAATATATATTATATTATTAATATTAATACATTAGATTTAACAATAGATTATATTATATTATAATATTACTATGTTCGTTTATTAATGTATAATATTATATTATTCTATTATATTCTTTGTCTATTATATTAATAATAAATTATATTATAATTTTATTCATTTATTATTTACTTTTATTATTTATTATTAAATCCAATCAGAGAAAGGGGACATTACACTGGGCACAAAATGATATTCTTTGAAAGCTGCAAATAAACTAACCTCCAGACTGTGTATTGCAACAACGTACAGATTGTTAGCAAAGAGGAATTTGGTCTGCCAAGCCCTTAAACAGAGAAACTCCAGTGAAACCGGAAATTTCGAAAATTTCCAATCAAGAATACCAAATGAAATCCATGAGTTTGCTTTTATACCATTCTCAAGAGGTTCCACTCTCTTCACCAATCCATGTGGGATAAAACAAAACACTTTTTTGGTCTTCCAAATATTAAAGGTCTCATTTTCTCCTCTTACTTAGAATGTCAAATAGCCCTTTTTTTTTAAAACAACGTTGTGTTACTAGGCCAAGGGGTACAAGCCGCTTAAGTCATAAAGGGATAATATAAGACTTAGGTAACTAAAAATCAAAATATATTTCTTTTAACACAATTAAACTTCACCCAACATCCAAGAGTGACATATTTCATTGTTGGGGAAATAGAGGCCAACCCAACTGCAAACACCAAACTGGCCTAATCTGGGATACACTAAAACTTAATATAAATGGTCACTTCTAAAACTAGAAAGTCTCAGACAAGTTGTCTGAAATCACTCCAAAAGATGTCGTTCATCTCCAATAATCCATCTAAACGCAACGGAAACCCCCCAAAAGCCAACAACAACTGCACTATGAGAGAACCGTGAAAATGGGGACATTACATCAACAAATAGTTGCAAAAGTTTCTTTTGGTTTTCTTTGGCGACATCCTTATATATAGTAAGACATAGGAGGGCCACATTAGGAATCTTGATAAGGTGTGGGGCATCATCGAGGCACGGGCTCTATATGCAAAAGCTTCCAAGTGCAAATTTAATTTGACAAAGATTCTTTATTTGGGGCATGTGATTGGTGCAAATGGAGTCGAAGTTCGTCAGGAGAAGATTTAGGGCATTTTGGATTGGGCCCCACCAAAGACATTAAAAGAGTTGAGGAGATCCTATGGCCTATGCAGTTATTACAAGAGGTTTGAAAACGAGTTCTCATAGCTTGGAGCACCTCTCACATCTTACGAAGAAAGGAGCTTTCAAGTGGTTAGATGAGGCTCCGTACACATTTAACAAACTTAAGAAGGTAATAAGTTCTTGTGCTATGCTAGGATTACCTAATTTTTCTCAGCCCTTCATTTTGTCGTGTGATACTTGAGTTGAGGAGATTGGCGCGGCATTGACACAAAATAACATCCCATTACCTATAAGGGCAAGAAGCTCTAAGATGCCAAGTTGTTATACTTCGTCTACGATAAAGAGATGCTTGCCATCATGCATGCCTTCACAAAGTTTAGACAATATCTGGTAGGTTGAAAGTTTGTGGTTAGAACATATAATAGTAGCTTGAAATATTTTCTTGGAGCAAAAGGACTTAAATGAAAGATAGCAAAAGCAAGTGACCAAAATTGCAATATACCCTTCCTAACCTATTCAATAGGGTGGAGCATTACCCTATTTAATTGGGTTCCCATAGGTTAATGAGTTAGAGTTAGGGAATTTCGGAAGCAATGGATCCAATGGGGTGGCAATATCATATGTCAATTTGAGCTCCGACAGTTATGATGAGTTCTCCCATACCATTTTTTAGTAAGTCAATTTCAAGAACTTGCTAAGCCAGTTGTCATCATTTTTATTTTTAGACATGTCAATGGGGGCAGTGGATATCATTGGTCGAGATTAAAGTACAATGCAAATATTTAATAAAGGCGGCCTTGTGGAGACTTAAACGCGCTTTAAAGAGTCTTTGATTTTATTTTAATATTTTAAAAAGGCAATTTGGGAGAGGCTAACACCTTTTGGGAGGCTATAAAAGAGAAAGGTGAACCTCATTTTTCTTATGCTGAACTTGATATTTTGATATTGCTTTTGCTCTAGGAGGAGATTGTTCTTCTTAGGTTTGGGAGGACAAAACCCCTTGCAGGTGACATTCTCCATGTTGTTGAGAGACACAATCTGAAAGATTACTAGGTGTTTTCACTCAAGAAACGGAATGGAGCTTTTATAGTGATTCACATTTGTACATTTTCTCAATTTATAGCTATTATTTCAGTTTGCAGATTTAGAAGAGAGAAGGGAGATTGGGGCTATTTATACCTTGCCGTTTTTTTGTTGTACACCTTCAAGGTTGGTCGTACCACTCCCTGGCTAGGCGTGAGACTTCTTGGCAAGGGCAATTGGGGTTTGAAGGTGAAAATCTACAATTTTGTGGCATCTTGAATGTAGTTTGGTCTTGCTACATCAATTTGTACCAATTGGAGGGTTTCATGAGAGATGCTTAGGGTTTCTGGGTATTGACACTTTGGTTATTACTTCTACAATGCATTATTTCTATTCCCAGCATATGGTTATGTCACACTTATGTTTGTTATCAGTTTTGATTATCTGGGTATCTCTAGTTTTATATCTGCATTGTACTTTCAAATTATAGTTGGTTTATGATATAGCAAGCCATTCATTGTCATTTTGTTGTTATAAATCTCTGATAAATTGCAATACATTTTTGCTCTTCTATCTTCCACATCTGTCATGCCCCCCACGCAATGAAAAAAGAATAATATAAAATAGCACCTATACCGGTGTTGTCTCCAATTTTGAATTCCCAAAATTAGAGCATCCCCTATGAATTTTTAGTTAAAATTATAGATTAATCTCTAAGACACGCTTTATGAGGTTAAATCTCATAAGTGTTCTCATGTAACGTCTTGGTCCTATTTTACCGCTTTTGTTTTGTCAATTTTCGAGTTTTTGTTTAAGATTTTTTGTCCTTTTGTTTAATTTCATGTTTTGGGTCACCCTTTGCAAGTCAAGTATTTGCAAATTTATGTTTTATGTGTTAAAAGAAACTTGCAAATCGGAGTACAAAACCCAAAATGCAAGTTGCAATCCTTTTTACTATTACATGTCTTTGAAAAACTTGGAACTTGATTTTCAATTCCCGAAAAAAAAAAATTTAAGTTGTTTTTGTTAAGTTATAAAGTTGCAAATTGGCTCTTGAAGCCCAAAATTCAAGTTGTCATCTTTTTATCTTACAAAAGCAACTTGTTATTTGTTATTTGAAACCCGAAAAACCTCTTTTTGGCATTTTGCTAAGCCCATATTGCAAGTTTGTTTTAACATTTAAAAAGAAGGGAAAGGCTTTTAATGCGTTATATAAAACCCAACCTCTTTCATTTTAAAGCAAACTTGTTAAATGTTTTTGAAAACCAGACATGCCTCTTAATTTTTTTTGTTTATCGACTTGTCAAGCCAATATTACAAGTTTTTGGCAATATAAAAAAGACTTGTCTTACATTGTTTGAAACTGGAAATTACCTATGTTTTACGGCTTTGGGGTATTATATTACAAGATGCATGTTCGAAAGCCTATGTAAAAGCTTGTATCATGGGCTATGAATCCCGAAATGGGATTTGCATGCGTTTCTCCTTTCAAACTCACCATATGTTCTCTAAAGACCCAGAAATAATCGTGCATGTGTAAAGAAGGGCTTGTAATTGATTCATGTCCAAACTAGAACTCTTACAGTTCCTTTATAATCCGCGCGGGTAGGTCTTCAAAAATTTAGTCACGGTTTGTGCGATTTTTAGACATTTTGGCTATACATCCAGTGCCATTTTGAGCTGACATTTTTCTTTAAAGTCTTTGTGCGTTTTCAAACTATGCACTGTATTCCTTTTGTTTAGGGTTTGTCTCTTTTCTTCTTTTTTTTTCAATATAATATCATTGATCTTTTTCGTTTTTAGGTTTTCATAGACCAAATGTTTTTCTTTATGCCGTTTTGTTGTCTCAAAAATTCATTGTTTTCATTTTGCAAAGTTATGGATGGTTTTAACGGAATTTTAGAGCCATTTTTCAAAGTTTTCTTTGCAAGAGATTGCATGTGTACTTGTACCTTCGCCATATGCTGGTCTTCGCGGCATCATTTTTCGCCGATATTTTTGCTCGACTCGCTCACTCTTCTAATGACGTGGCTTACTTTCATCTCCGTTTTTTAGCCTTTTGCAAGTCTCTGTCGACTACGTTTTAGGGCCTTTCCCAGGTTGCTCTCGCTGCTCTGCTTTGTTCTTTGTCGTTTGTGCGTTTCGCAAGACCTCACGGGGTCTTTTGTTTCTATTCCTGTCAACTCTGCTTCTCTTTTTCGACTATGCTTCTGCTTCTCTTTTTCGACTGGCAATGGTGTCTAACGGAGATACCCTCCCTCCCCCCTGTCATCTCTCACTCCTCTGCAAACTTACCAAAGGAAGTCGTCTGAGGTTGGCTTTGTTGAGCTGTTCAAATGGGTTGGGCGGTTGGAAGTTGAAAATGTTTCACTTAAATAGTCTCTGATTGGGTTAGCGAATAAACTCTCTTCAGTAATCACTGAGAATGAAGACCTCATAAAGCTTGTTAACATCAATCTGGAATAGGTAACAGATAAAGAATTTGACATCCTTGCATTGAAAGCAAAACAAATATAACTAAACAATAAGCAGGAGTCTTTCAAGTTCGAAATAGAGAAACAACTTAAATCATGGACTTCAGTATGCAGCAATGACACCACTGGTCCTCTTGTTGGCATCGAAGAAATGGTTTAGTCCAAGCTTACAAAAGAATGTACTAGGAGATCACAAGAACTTAATCTCAAAGTTCGTGATTTGTCCATTATCTCCCCCGATCCTCTTTTAGCAGGCTACTCTTTCCTCAAGGATCAACTCCACTTTGAAGATATTAGCCTGGACAGAGCATGGGTCGGATACAACTCCAAACTATTCCTTCATTTCATCTCTACAGCTAATTGGCTACAAGCTCTCAAAGCAAGGAGGAAATTGTTTCCTTTACCTACAAGAATATTTCTTGATGAAGATCTTACCAAAACGCAAGTGGTTGAGTTGAAACACTCCCGAGAACTCGTACCTACTGCAAGGCATTATGGTAAGTGGGCTGTTATCAAGAACTTGAAAGCTGTGATCAGGGATTCTTTTCCCCCAGGGTGGGAATCTAGACCTACAACTGCTTCTGCCAAACAACGGTCATGAATCCAACAGGTCAGTGGGAACAGAAAGATAGAGCTCTTCAAATCAATTGTTGGAATGCTAATGGGACTTTCTAGTCCTCTCTGAGCCTTCTACATGATGCTCTGGGCTCTTCAAATCTTCTCTTCCTCACGGAAACACATGAAAGCCTTGCACGTCCTCTTCCTAGTATCACGAGTTTTCATTAGCTTTCTCCTTTTAGGCAAGAGGCTAGGAGTTCTGGTGGGTTCCGTGGTTCAGGGGGTTGCCTGCCTTGTTAGTGATCATTTTTGGTGTCAAACTTCAGTTGTCTTGTCTGATGATTTGGCCAGGTTTTTGTGGGTCTGGATTGGTCGTGCTCTCCCCCACCTCAAAGACATCTTTATTGAAGTTTGCTATTTCCCTCCAGCCTTTTTTGCATATGTTGTTCATAATAGTCTCGATAGTGACCCCTACTCAAACTTATACAACAGCATCTCTCAATTCTCTGATGTCGGGGACATTATCATTCTTGTTGATGTCAATGCACAAATTCGGGTAGCTCAGACCCCCCTTTGTAGTTGGGCCACTGGCATTGTGTATTGAGGACATGGATCGGGCAATTTTGGGGCTTCAAAGAACTTCAAACGACACCTCAGCATCTTTCATGAAGTACGACTGACAACTCATCCAACTCTGCGAGTCTTCTGATCTGATGATTCTAAAAGGCTTATCTTGCCTCTCAGATTCTCGTTTCTTCACTTGCAGGCCTCATTGCAGGGTGCGAGTGTGGTTGACTATGTTCTTTCTAGCCAACTGTTCATTCCTTCCATTTGGCACTTTTATGTCACCCTCATCCCCCTCATCGATCATGCTCTCCTTTGTCTCTCCATCCAATCTACCCTTCCCCTCCACTCCCCCTAGCCTGTCCCCTCGGCCCTTCCCCCTCACACCTCGTTTCTTTTCGATGATGGTGACCGTGACCTTTTCACCCTCCACCTCAAGCAGCTCCTCCCCCTCGACGCCCACTTCTTCCCTCTGGAGTGCACCACTACCAAGTTTGACCTCCTTACCGCCTCTATTTGGGAAGTCGCCCTTTTGTCCTTCCCTCATTCCACCACCCCCCTATTTCGTCCCTCCAGGTCAAAGAACACTTGTCCTGTGAACAAATGGTATGATAAGGATTGTAAAGCTCACCATTAGGTCATGTGTTCTGCTTTTATCCATCACCACCCCTCCTACACTTGGCTAAAAACCTCCTACCGTCACCTCCATCACAAGAAATGTTTTTCATCTCCCAGCATAGGAGGACGCTTCGTACCTCTCTCATCCATTCTCCTAAGTCATTTTGGCGCACCCTTTTCGCCCGCCGCTCCCCCTCCCATCCGAGTTACACCAATGCATATGATCTCCCATACCTATTCGCTCTATGATATCGTCGGCCAGCACTCCTTCCATGTTACCTCCCCCAATCTTTGCCATCTCTTTGCTCTCACGAACATCAAGGAAGCGATTAGAACTCTTAACAGCAATAGGGCCACAGATGAGGAGTTTCAGGTTGAGTTCTTCAAGCATGGTTTCATCATTATGGGTTCAAGCGTGTTCTTAAGGATGACCTCTTCAACCATGTGGTCCACACAGGGTTTCCTCCCTCTTGGTCACACCACATTATTCATCTGATTCATAAATCAAGCCCAGCTTATGACCCTAACAATTACAGGTACACTTTCTCTAAACTATATGCCAGAGTCCTCACAGCATTCTTTCTGGGAGTTGGATTTGCAAGGTATCCATGCTAGAGGGCAAGCGGCTTTCAGGCAAAATTATCAGACCACAGACCATTTTTTGACCCTTCGGACTATTATTGAGGAGGCTTGGCATTGATCCTTGAAGGTGTGCTGCTTCTTTGTGGATTTCTACAAAGCTCTTGATTCTGTTCTGAGGACGGCCCTGTTTTAGAGACTTTGTGACATTGGTTTATTTGAGATTCCCCTTATTGCTAACATGAGACTTTACGAGACTTTTGGGTCGTCTCAGGACCCCTGTTGGATTCTTTGATTTCATTAGGAGCACTATTGGGATTAAGCAGGGTTGTCATTGTCCCCTACTTTATTTGGTATCTCCATTGACGAGCTCAAGAGGTTCCTCCGAGAGCACTGCCATGCTGACGATGGTTGCCTACTCCACCAAGTTCTGATTTCTATTTTGCTCTTTGCTGATGATGTTTTTTTGGCATCCTCTCCAAAGGGTCTTCAGAGACAGCTTGATTGTCTTGTTTCCTTTTGTGACTTATGGCATGTAATGTCCCCATTATTAAATAAATAAAATAAACTTGTATTTGGGTCCCGGTCGATTTAGTTTATCCCGGACCCATCTTTTATTTTAAACGTTAGGAGTTAGTGTTGCCGTGTCGGCTTTATTTGTACACCTCCAAGGCTTTCCCAACGGGTATTTATGACCAGCCTTTAGGATGTATTTCTCATGTTGAATTTGATATCTTATTATTGTTGCGAATTCCGGTTGGAGTTCTGGTGTGCGCCACTTCGGAAGTGAAAGACCTTCCCTATTTGGCCTATTGCAGTTTCGGTGGGAT
>MU223658.1:2223459-2239966 GCA_018584345.1 Thuja plicata
ATCCATACTACCCTCCTCCATCCGTACTACCTCCCTCCATCCGTACTACCTTCCTCCATACTACCCTCCTCCATCCATACTACCTCCCTCCATCCGTACTAACCTCCTCCATCCGTACTACCCACCTCCATCCGTACTACCTCCCTCCATCTGTACTACCTTCATCCGTACTACCTCCCTCCATCCGTACTAACCTCCTCCATCTATACTACCTCCCTCCTCCACCCGTACGGCCTGTGTAGTGCATCCCATCCAGTACGGCCTGCTCCTCCAGTACGCCAGAGTGGTACGCCCGGAGTTAGGAACATTACATGGCAGTTGACAATTAATTTGGAGAAAATTAAGGTGATGGTTCACCTACATTTTTTCTTCAAAGGGGTGGAGATTGAGATCTCCTCGCCTTACACTTACTTGGGGGTTAAGTTCTTTGGTCCCCGTTTCAATTTGAGGCCCACCCTCCAGCTGCGTGCCAACAAGGGGTATGGGTCTTTGGCCATTCTTGAGGGACAATGCTTTTGGCATCACTTCCAAGACACCGCGTCCAAGTTGACTCCCATATATTCTCTAATCAAACCCATTGTTCTTTATGGGTCGGTGGTTCGGTGGTTTGGGAGCCTTCCCTATTAAAGTCGTATTGGGCTTTTGTCGAGTAGGTTAAGATTCTTCTTCTCTGGTGCATCATAAGGTGCAAGTAGTCCATTTCTCAAAATATTATTCTTGTAGAGTTTGGGGCTCACCCTTTTAGACTTGGGGCCATCTTTGATCTTGTTGGGTTCTTACTTACATTACCTTCGTGGTTTTGTTGACTCCCACGAGGGGCACTACAAATACTCCTACCTTGGTTATTGCTCATTTGAGTCTATTGTGGCTTTTGCTTCTTTTGGTCGAACAAGTGGTTGGTTCGCCAAGGCTTCTACCTTCCTTGGGTCCATTGGGATTGAGATGGATCATCTCCCTCCTTTTCCATACTCTCTTGATGCTCCACATCACCTCCTCCCATCTAGACAAGAGTTGAACAAGTGTGTCAAAACTGACATCTACAAGCAGTTCATCCATACTACTTGGGTTAACCCCCACGGGGGTCTTTGCCCTAAGATGGCGTTTTATGCTAAGCACTTCTCAGAGTAGGACGAACTTATTGTGTGTCCTTCTTATTTATCCTACCACTAGTTACATTCCCTTCAGATTCCCGTTGTTCTTTCAGAGTAGGCTCTCATCGGCTCTGTATTGAGACAGATCATTAGCTTGACAGAGAGAATAGGTTTGTCGGTTCTACAGCATCGGGGAGGCTGAGATGGAGGAACACTTCATCTTTCGGTGTCCTATCTACTATCAGATCAGAGGGAGGTTCTACTACCTTTTCAGAGGGGGTTCAGTCTCTTGCTACCTTCTTCAGATTCACAGATAAAGATGTCTAGCTCTTTATCTTCGGGAGGTCGTTAGGCTTCGGGATTGTTCTCTCCAGCATTAGAACCAACATCAGCACCCTGTCACGACGCAATCTTGTCAACTTATCAGCTCCCTTTTCCTCAGGCTTCACTCAGCACATAGCACCAAGCGTCAGCTTGATCCACTTTCTAGTCATTCCAAATCCATGACGCCCCGGAGTTCTTTTCAACAACAGTTTTCTTCCTCTCCCAGGAGGTTTAGATCATCTTTCAGTGTCCTATCTACTATCAGATCAGAGGGAGGTTCTACTGCCTTTTCAGAGGGGGTTCAATCTCTTGCTACCTTCTTCAGATTCACAGATCAAAGATGTCTAGCTCTTCATCTTCAGGAGGTCGTTAGGCTATGGGATCGTTCTCTCCAACATTAGAACCCTATCACTACACAGTCTTGTCAGCTTATCAAGCAGAAGCACAGTCTAAAGAGAGAGACAGAGAGCTGACAAAGACAAAAGACGTGAGGTCCTGCGAAAGGCACAAACGACGAAGAAGAGAGAAGACCAGCAAGAGCAACCTGCGAAAGGCCCTGAAACACAGTCGAAAGAGACCTATGAAAAGGCCCAAAAACAGAGAAGAAAGTAAGCCACATCATCAGAAGAGTGAGCGAGGCGAGCAAAAACATCAGCGAAAAACGACGCTACAAAAACCAACAAAGGGAAAAGGGTACAAAGACCCTTGCAATCGCTTGCAAAGAAAACTTTATCTTCTTGCTACCTTCTTCAGATTCACAAATCAAAGATGTTTGGCTCTTTATATTTAGGAGGTCATTAGGTTTCAGGATCATTCGCTCCAACATCAGCACCCTATCACGACGCAGTCTTGTCAACTTATCACCTCCTTCTTAAGGCTTCACTCAGCACATAGCACCAAGCGTCAGCTTGATCCACTTTCTAGTCATTCCAAATCCATGACGCCCTGGAGTTCTTTTCAACAACAGTTTTCTTCCTCTCTTAGGAAGTTTTGTAGGCGTACCATGGACACTACCAACTCTTCGACCTACCCTTTTGTCTCGATGTTCTTTGCTACTCCGATTTTCTAGTGGGGTCTTCAGGTCTTCTGCTGGGACCCCCTTCCCCTCTTTCTCTTTCTATTGTTCCTTGTTTGTTTTTGTACTTGTTTTCCTTCTGGCATCGTTTGCTGTCCCTGTTGTTGGCGGACCTTTTGTCTTTTATTTTGAAGTCTCATGGACCCTTCGTGGTCTTTTGTTGGACATTAATAAATTTATCTTATCTTATGTCATGCAATTAGTTGAGGGATTTCCCTTTGTGCTTCACTAAAATCATAAAATGTTCAATTTATGCTCATTTCGGGTTTTCAAAATGATATTGCAAAGTTTCAAAGTCTTCAAAATCATAATGAAAATTCTCAAGTGCTCCTTGTACTATTATAATGTTCTCAAATAGGCTGCAATTCGGGTTTCTAGTAACACATTGCAAGTGTTGTTACGAGTTGAGATTACAACTAGCTCTTCCCCTCACTTGTAAGTTGTATTTCCAAAACTTTCATATGTGTGCCAAGCTCATTTTTCCCCTAAAAGTTTAAAACAAATCTTTTGGGCTATGTTGCAAGTTCGAATTACAAGTTGAATAATGGTTTTTCCAAACTTGTTTTGTCTTCTAAGACCCAAATAATGCAGTATATGGATAATTTTGGCTTTTGGAAACATCATGGCAAATTTCTACCACAACACCAAAATACAAGCAAGTTTTTCCCAAACTTGTAATAGACCTTCCAAAACCCGAATGCAGTTCTACATGCATTAAAAATCACTTATAATCAAGTCTCTGAGACCCGATTACAAGTGCACGTTGACTTACTTCCCTTATATATGTAAAGTGGAACAATATTTTCACATTTGCAAATAAAATGCACATGTTTTTCCCAACTTGTTATACACTTCCCAAGATTCGAAATTCTCTTATGGCATCATTTTTAGTCATTCCTATTCTTGTTATTCCAAGTTTGTTCATCCACATTTCCTTTGCTCATGTCCTTCCCAAGAGTGGCTTCTATTTTGCAACCTTCTTGTCTCTAAGAAGGTTCCATGGCTTCCCCTATAGCACAAGATGATGTTCTAATGCTTTGGAATTTTCATCGCAACCTTGCAAATCCTTGTTCAATGTCGAAAGAACCAGTGTCTCCCACCAACAAGAAGATGAAGTTCAAATATGACAGATATCAAAATGCAATTGTGCCTACTCAAGTGACCTCCCCCATTCATGAGATCAGGGATACAAAGATCGGGCATGTTGATATGTTTGAATTTCTTGAGAGGATAGTTACAAATGTAGAAGATCATGATATGCAATTGCTTTTGAAGAGTCATATACATTTAGTATCTACCTTCCCAGTGGCTTCCCTGGAAACTGAGTTTGTCCTTGCTTGTGCATCTCACTTCGACAAGTAGTCGAGAACCATTAAGGATGTTGATGGCAAAATCAATATCTGAGTGGATGCGGAAACCACTGACAAAATCTTCAAGGTCCCTGCTGCCCTAGTATATGCAGAAATAACAATGGACAAGGCTCTTGATCATTATAACCTGATAACCAAGGAATGCATAAAGCACATCAATGAAAAATGGCTTCTATAAAAAAAGATCTTGTCAATCCCGATGGCCCGGGTTGTACCGCAATGACTTCAAAGAGGAAATTAAAGACATAATCACCCTCTTGAGTCAAATCATGAGTTTGAGGGAGTCTAATATTTTTGAGAGTTGGATGTATAGATACATTGAGGTAATAAGATAGAAGCAACAACAGATCTTTTGGGCTGAGGTAATTAGTGACGCCTTGTGTGAGCAGCTTTCATAGGTTCCTACAATTCTCACATTCTACATGAATTCCTATTTGGTATACATAGCAGCATCACTAAGGCATTTTCCAAGTCTTTCTACCAAAGGAGATAGATCAATAGTGCCCGTATGGGAATATTATCAAAAACCGACTATGAGGCTTAGTCAGGGTCACTACAAGAGAGAACAAGATGCTTTCTTTGGGCATTTCATGTGTTTATTCGATAAAACACTTGAGAAAAGAAGTGTCTGATGCATCTTGGAAAAAGTAAATGAATTCGAATGCCTCTTTCTTCAATTTCCTACCTTCACATGTATGGGAGTTGGTTGTTTTGATGGTCACCCCTACATGCTTCCTCAGTTTCCTACTGACAAGATCATTCTCATGAAATTGGCGAAGCAACTGATGGTTGTTCATGCATATCAATTAGCCCAACATAAGTCAAGGATTAACATATCTACTTGTTGGCTAAAACTTTTGCAAGTATCTAAGACTATAACTTCGCAAAATTGTAACCTTAGACAGCAGTGTGAAATTTCTTTCTCCTCTCAGCAACAGCGGAGGCTCCCTTCTTACCGCAGTGGCTTCAACGGAAACTGAACTAAAATACAAACAATTCCTATTGCTACGGTAATACTGGTGGCTTAAGAGTTGACGTAAGAACAACACTTAAGACAGTAGTTTACTTATAATAAAGTGAAACAAATATTGGAACACAAAGTCTCATGTACTTACTTCGAAAGGTAATTTTGAACTAGAATAGCCAGGAAAGCACAAAGTCTTCAAGAACATGAATTAAAGCGCTCAAATGATCCACACAAGATAACTATCAATTGAATAGAGTAAGGATTAACAAACGCAACTTAAGAATACATTCATCGATTTCCAGATTGATAACACAGTTTGCGAATCCTTTTTCCTTCTATTCAATTTCTCAACTTTGCACAATGAAACTGAAAGTTTTCAGAATACAAGAGATTCAAGTATACTTTTCTTGCACACAACAAAAGATAGGAAATTACAATAGGTCTCACTCCTTTATATAAGAAAAGGAGGACAAAAAAGTGGAGAAGAAAGGGGAAACCCTCAACCACTTTGACGTATTCAATACTTATCCTTAACTAACTTTGACTTACTCAATGCTACAAGACCTAATGCACTTGCAACATAATTACACGAAACAACTTTGCATGTGATACTATTGTTGGCAATGGGTCAACATCCCTCACGAGATTTGTGACATGGTTTAACAACCTCCTGTGTCTTCTATAAGTCTAGTGGTTGTATCGGGTATTAACAAGTCGATCTTTTGGTGCAACGGCAATCACTACTTGTAACAAGTGGTATCAGAGCTTGGTCACAGGTTCGAATCACACATGCCACGGCGAGTGACGCTGGGAGGGGGATTGTTGGTAGTGGGCCAGCATCCCTCGCGAGATTCGTGACACGGTTTAACAACCTCTTGTGTCTTCTCTAAGTCTAGTGGTTGTATCGGACATTAACAAGTCAATCTTTTGGTGCAGAGACAATCACTACTTGTAACAACTATCGCATGCAATTACATCTTGTTTACATTTTATGTGTAATCTGTCAAAGATTCTACACCTATTCTATCAAAACTACAAAAATAAATGTTCTAAAACACTTCAAGTGAAATTTATACAAGTCTCAAATTGACAAAGAGACTTATGAACTATAGCTGGATCTGGTGCTCTTATATGTTGAGCAATGGTTGCAGTCTTGCGTGCCACACTTGCTCCTTTGGAAATCTCACTGTTGTACCCACCAATGTTATTCTGCAAGTGATTCAAGACACCCTTGTAACTTGCCAATTTGTTCATGGAACTTAAACTGTAATTGTCAACCCCAAGCTCTTGATGAATAACATATGCAAATTCTGTCATAACCCAATCCTCTGCTACAAGTTCACCATCCTTAGCCACTAATTTACCTGTCAATTGCTCAAAAGCTTTGACAATGATACATTCTTGCTCTTTGCATAATTGTACGGCTTCCTGGACCTCTGTTATCAAGCCTTTCACAACTTGGTCCTTGTTAGCCATTAGATCTACATAATCAAAGTACATCTCTTTTGAAGAGATAACTTCGTATGCACACAAAGTATCAAGATCAGCCTCTGCCATCTTCTTCCACACACTCAAATCTTCACTCGGGGTTTTCAATTGCTGATTAAAAGATATAACCAGCTCATGCAGTTGGGTGATTGTTTTCTTAGCATTTCTGAGCACTCGGAATGTATCTCTGATGACCAAGACACCTTGTGATTCTAATTGGCTGCACCAATCATCTATAACTTTTACCCTTCTTTCAAGTCGTGTTATGTGTTTGTTTGTCTCTTCTGGAAATGAGTTGACCTGCTGTGAAGAAGAATTCTTGTGTTCAAGAGCTTCACGAAGACGACCATTCTTTTCCCAAAGCTTATCCGTCCTCTTTGTAAGCTGCTCCATTGCATCTTAAGCATCCAGTTGACATCCTAAAAGTGTTTGTTACCAAGTTCTATCCTGGTAATCTTGTAATCTGTTGTTTGGAGTTCTTCAAGTGCTTTATCCAAAAGCAGCTTAGCTACTTCAGCATACTTGACCTTTTGTGGATCAACCATGACTTTGGAAACTACTTTTGCGTTTTTATTCTTTAAGGCCCTAGTTTTACTCCGCTGTGTAAAGTCAAATTCCTCAGGAGGAACCTCCAATTTCTTCCTCTTTTGAGTAACAATACCCAACCATGTAGGATGAAAGGAGAACCCATAGTCGTAATCATGGTAGTTATTGGCTCTACCTGTGAAGTAGTCGCTACTGTAACAGGTGCTTCTATCTATATTGTTTCTGAAACCGATCTCCCTTGTGCAACTTCAGCCATGAATAACTCAAATTGTGCAGATGTTGCATTGGTCTCTATCATGAATGTATCCGACTTGGGTGTATTTACAGGATATGCATCAAAGACATGCTCTAAATCATCCTGCATATTAAGTGTTGGGGCAGCAGAAGAAATAGCCATGGCGGGTATTATTGCAAAAAGATTTGTTGGTGGAACATGCATAGTAAAAGAATCAACATCCATGTCAAGTGGTGACATAGGAGCTTCTTCAGACTCAGGTGTCGATTCATGTGCTGCCTGTATTTCTTCCGCTTTCTAAGATTGAGACATCTCAAAGGTAATTGTATCGTGCAATTCATCTTCGCTATCAGAAAGTCGAATCATCTCCAGTTCTTTTGCTTTGGATGTTGTTGCAATTGGTGTAGAAGCTTTAATCATAAGCTTTCCCCCTTTGATGGCCAACTTTCCGACACTTATGATCTCAGATGCAAAAGAATCACTCTTCCCTTTTCGCCTGATTTCAAATTTTAATCCGATTGGACCAGTAGGGTCAAAATCTTTACCTGGTTTAAACTTAATACTCTTGAGACCTCTCCTTTTTAACCAAATATTGGTATTGGCCAAGATGCTATGGAATCTATCCCAGATAGATAAACTTTCTTTTGTTGACCAGCAACGGGGTAAAATGGGCAAGCTCTCAATATGATGTTTCTGATACTCTGGATCTAGAATATCATTATCATCCTCTATACCATTAGGAATCTGAGCAAGATTGAAATCTATTATCTACTTAACAGTGAGCCGACAATAATCCATCCTGATAATATCTACTTCGGTATGGAGATCAATCCAGATATCTTTGAGACGATGAATATGCATGAACTGTCTCCTTATCTTATCATTCATGCCCCTCCAATCAAAAGAGCTCCTAGCCATGAACTTCTTCAGCTTAATCTCCTGGAGCTCATACTCCATGCATTTGGCTTTAGGCACAGTATCCAATCAATAACCCCCAATCCTCAATGGATTGCATGAAGAAATGTCGACTCCAGGCCTATATAATTAATGTAGATTGATAGGCTTGAACCGCCATGAGTTGTCTTGCTAGCTCCACCAAGATGATCTTATCTATTGGATATCATGGCAAAGTATATGGCTCTTCTCTGAAGTACCCAACTCTTCCGTAAGTGAAGTTAGGAAACTGCAAGAAAAAGCAACCATACTCATTTACTTTATTCCAGGCTTCATCTGAAACTCTTTTCTTTGGGAGCTCTTTATCAAACAGGCACATGTAATGACCAAAGAAGGCATCTTGAACCCTCTAATAATGAATCCGGCTTGGTCTCAAAGGTAGCTGGTCAAAATACTCCCATATAGGCACCAGTGACCGATCCCCTTTAGTGGAAAGTCTTGAAAAAGACCCTAAGGCAGCAGCAATGTAGACCAAATAGGAATTCAAATAGAAAGTACAAGTGCTTGTGACTTGTGCTAGTTGTTCACAAAGCATATCACTTATGAGTTCTCCCCAAAAGACTCTTTGTCTTGACTTGATTATGAGAGAAGTGCTTGTACATCCATGGCTCAAATAGATTAGACTTCTTGAGACCCCTGACTCTGCTTAGCAAGGAAATGAGATCATGAACCTCCTCCTTGATGTCGGAACGATGCATCCTTTTGGCCATCCCACCAAATTGGGTCTCTTAGTAATTAACCAATGACAATACCTCATACATTCTGATTTCCCATTCTCCCAACTCTTGAGTGCTTTTTCTATTGTTAAGTTCATTACAACAGGAGTTGGAGGAACTTTGAAAACCCAGTCAATAGTATCCAGATCCAAACTTATTATCACTTTGCCATCTTGATCTTTGATGGTTCTAGATGTATGATCGAAGTTCTTAGCACAAGCCATGACAAGTTCAAGTTCCAGAGCTGCCATAGGAAAAGTGGAAACATAGTGAATGTAACTTTCCTTTATGTTGATCATGTCGTCCTTTGTTGATGTATCAACTCTCCTTAGGAACTCATCCATGTCTAGATGCCCAATCTCAGTATCTCGGATCTCATCTACATATGAAGTGACTTGAGATGGAGAGATTGAGTTTTGGTATCTATCATATTGATACTTCAGTTTCTTTTTGCTTTTTCCTTTTAAAGATATAGATCCTTCTGACATGACAAGATCATATACAACAGCAATTGCGACATAAAAATTCCAAAGCATGAGTACATCATCATAAGAAATGGAAGAATCCATCAAGCACTACTTCATGCAACCTACACATATTAATTAGGAAATGCGAGCAGCAAATTATGAGAAGAATTAAGCCTCTAAGTAAAAGAAACACAAAAGGTGGGCTTTTTGACTCATATTGCATATTGTGGACAGCATGCTTGGAATATGACAAAATGAATATATGGTAGTATATATGCATGGACAAATGTCTAATAAGCAAGGTAGGACTTTTGGAAGAACTTGCATTTTATAAAAAGCCATGAAAGGACACAAAAGGTGGGCTTTTTGACTCGTATTGCATATTGTGGACAGCACTAGTATTTTGGAAAACTTCACCATCAAGAATGGAGTTTTTAATACCGACTGCATATGCAAGATAAATGACATCTTTGCATATGCAACTTATAGGAATGTGAGAGAAAGAAGATGGAAATATAAACTAAAACAAAATGATATATGCAAATCTTAAAAAGAGAAATGAAAGAACTCAAATAAACAAGAGAACAATAAGAAATGCAAGAACTCATATCTTTCTTTGAGAAATGCAAAGCATGATAAATCTCCCAATCTTGGAGCAATTCTGAAAACAATCCAAAGATTTTCGAATTTAGAAATAATCCCAAGATGGGAAGTTTTATAGCCAAAGAGTTTGATAAAACCTTCTTGTGAAATCCTCCACTCCATGAGTCAAGATGATGTTCTTGACAAATGGGCAAAAAAGAGAACAAAAATGCATTAAAATAGCAACCAATTTTGAAAAATTCAAACCTGTTAACATTGATGGATTTTTAAATGTGTAAACACAAACTGAAAGTGATGAAAGATGCTAAGGACGAGCTCCTAGAGGAAAAACGCAGCTAATCAAGGACGAGAACTTGTTGTTCGATGATGTTTTTCTCACTTTGGATGCCCTAGACGGGCTTTCTACTCCAAATCGCAGCTAAGGGTGGCTTCAATACATGTCAAAACGATATGTAATTTCAAATAAAAACGTCACTGCTCCTTTGAAGGAAACGCAGCTAAGTGTGGATGCAAAAATGGGTTTCTAACACCATATTTCACAGCATTGCTATATGCAAATGCTCCGAAAATCCCCGTCCACGGTTTCCTTAGCAAAACGCGGAATTAATATGCTATACACAGGCATTTAGAAAGCTCACAATAGTCATTGACGGGTTTCAGTATTTACATTTACATATGCGATACCATTAACAAGTCATGACGAATTTTTAAAAGACTTTAGCATGTGATAGAAAGTTATGAAGGATATGCAAATACCTCTAAATTCGCCGCCTGTGATTTGGAGGAGCAAAACGTGGGTAAAATGTATTTTTCATAGCACATTACATGCCCTAGAAACATAACGGGCTTTTAGTAAGCATTTGCATATAAATTTTCCTTTCAAAACACATGCATTACTCTCCAAAATCGAAGCCTTGGTTTGGAGGAGAAAAACGCACTTTTAAATTGACATTGCACATGGTCTTTGGTTCAAAACGAAATCAATAGGAGTTATAACGGGTCTTCTAAAAGAGTTTGCATGTAAACAAAACATATGCATTCTTTCCAAAAATCGCCACCATAGACTCTTCAATGAATTTCATAATGACGAGCTTTGGGAACCCTTTTGCATATACATAAACATGACCTTTAACATATGTAATTGCATATAAAAACCTCTCTTTACATATGCTTGAATATAAAATGGATATTTAAAGAAGTAATTTGCACAAGTGATGATATGCAATATTGTCTAAAAACTCCACTTTATTGAACAAAAATGAACTTATGTTTAAAATCTACATGTAATTATAGTTTAAATGAAAAGATATGCAACTGGACTAAAAAAATCCACCATTACATTAGAAAATCATTAAAACTATACCAAAATCTCATCAGAATAATGCGAAATTTTGAGATGGGGGTTCTAAACCCACTTTACATGTAAATGACATTTTTACTTCGTGCAATTGGTCATAAAAAGCCCACTTATGAAAGATTTTAACCAAGACGTGCGATCAGGCAGAAAAACCCCACTGGCAGTACGCTTAAAACCTTAATAACTTGAGCTAGACAACACCGATTGACGCCTAAGATAGCTCAAAACGAGCGGAAATCGAAAAGCTACAAACCTAAGGCAAATACAAGACTAAAAACCAAATGCAAAACTAAGAAAAACGAAGAAAATACCTGAAGATTACAAAGAGTCAAGTGTTTGTCAGTAGAAATAAGAAAAAACTACTTCCGACAAACAATGAGGTGATAAGCTTGACAAGAACCTTCAGAAAACAATGCTTCTAGGATGAAAAGTCCAAGACATACCAAAGGATGACTGATTATCTTAGACAGATATCTTTAAAAGCATTGTAACCTTAGAGGAAACACCTACCAACCTACAGAAAATTGCATAGGGTTGTCCAATTTTGTGAATGCAAAATTGAGGACAACACTACTCATAAGCCACTGCAGATCAGAAAGTATTCCTTGATAGCTTCAGTAAGAGCCAAGGCAATAGAAACAGAGCTACAGGAGATCAAACTGAAAAGTTTAAGGTGAGGACAGATTTTGATTATAGGGGGAAGCAAGATATAACCAAAAGGTCTTTTACTCATGTTCATCGCCTTGACGACATTTGGATTGATCTTCGTACTGAGGATGACATCAGGAGGAAGGATTATAGTAGACTTACTATGGAGCAAATCATAGACCTTAACTTGACCAAAATTCCAAAAGGGATGGTGGATGACGGAGAGATCCTTGAGCTAGAATATGTAGAGCAAAGAATTGCAGATCTTTCTTTTCCTCCAATCCAATGGTCATACAAGGAGAGCATGACAATCTATGACAGATTTTAGTCCATTTTAGCCAACACCAATGCTTGGTTAAAGAGCAGAGGTGTCAAAACAATAAAGCTCAAAGTTGGATCAGGTAATGATACATCGGGGTAGTTGGACGTAAGTCTAAAATAAAGACGAAGACTAAAGAAGGTGCCTCTTCTTCTGGAACCAGGCTTAAACTCAAGGTAAGAAGGGCTATGAATGTGCCTCTGGAGGAGATATCAGAGAAAGGAAAGGGAAAGCAGCAGGAGCAGATACAAGGTGTTGAGATTGAGGAGGAACCCCAAGAAGAAAATGCTTCCGAGATTCCTCCTACAGTGGTTACAGAAGTTGCTCCTATGATTCATTCTCAGGCATCTATTATTTCTATGGATGTAGAACCTCTCAATGATAAGCCGCCAGAAGAGATGAGGATGTCTAATTACAGGTTTACAGGAGTGGAACTAGGGAGGTAGACTTCCATTGGACTAAAGAATGATACACAAGATTTTGTGGTAATGTTGGCTCAAGGTTATTATGAGCTCTGGGTGAAGAAAGAAAAGCTTAAGGAGGAGAAAGCACAGCTTATTGCATTAATTTAGAAGATAACAAAATCTTTCAAAAATGTGGATCCCTTGACTTCTTCTATTTCTGAAGGATCCATTAAACAGGCAGAGAAGGTTGGGAGAAAGCTAAAGCTGCCGACTCTTGGGTGGATCAAATGATAATACAAGGAACAGATCTGGTGAAGAAAGCACTCCAGGTGCCAGCATATGCAAGGACAATGACGCCCAAGTTAAAAGAAGTTCTTGGAACTTGTAATCAGAACTTGGAGTCCCTTGAGAAAGATTTGGAAATCTAGAATGATGCTAAAAAACATATTAGAAAACATAAATTCCTTGCATAGGAATTATGTCAAACACTTGCATGATAATAGAAATCTGATATAATTACTTGCACTGCGGAGACATAAACCCAAACAATTAGCATCCAAGCTAAACTTCACCCAAATATCATTTTTTTATGCATCGGCATTTTAGCAAACACAGAATGAAAAATGATTTCAGACCTCTGTCCCTTATTGAGTCATTTTGTCTAACATTTTGCGTACATCCCCAATAACCAAGATTATACATTAATTCCCGTCGGACATTTTATCAAACACTTGCAATACCATGATGATCAGATATCACTGTGAGTTAATGGCAATAATATTCTAAAATTGATCATTCATTCTGTATTGGCAGTATGACAAACACTTTGCGTGAATTAAACATTCAGCTGTTGTCATTACAAAGTGTTAAATATTCTGAAAAGACACTCATACAGCAGTGGCATTTTGTCAAACATATTGCATGAAACACAATAAATCAGAAATAACTATTAAACCTTCATAGTCATTTCATCAAACATTTGTCCTGCTTCCTTTACACAACCAAAAAAATACCCTCACTGACTGTCTGAAAGCTATAAGAGAAATTTTGATTATACATTAAGGATGATTTGCTAAGAAAACAAAGGACCCTTACTTCCAAATCATGCTAGCAGTGGGAGAAGCAAAAAAAAGCAATGAGAAGTGAGAATGCTTGCACCTGGTACTGTTCTTTTTACAGCAGAACACTAAACTTTTCAACAGCAAATATAATTCTAGCAATTGCAAACGAATCTTCCAGACAAAGGTGCCAAGAGAGAAGAGTTCTTTGTAGGAAGAGTTCTATGTAGGACTGATTTCAATGAGTCATCCTCTTGGCTTGAATGGAGATTTCCTTGAACAAAATCTTTGAACTGCTTGCATAGAAATTCAGAACTTCACTATTAAACACTGATGTGAACTCTATATTAATTCACCAATCATGGAAGGAGTGGATTTTTGTCCAAATCTTCTTGGTTCCAAGGGTCTTCGTCCTTAGAACAATCCAGTCATCGTATCTCAGCAACAAGAGAAATAGCTTCAATGAAATAATCTCATAACATGCTCTTGAAAGAAGACAAGGTTCGTTTATAAAGACTACTCAAACTCCAAGTGAACCTCTACACTCAATGTGAGATAAATCATCCTTTACTTTTAACTCCTTATGAAGTAGCTTCTCGAACAAGTTGGAGGTCTTTATTAATTAAAGTGACTTTATATTGTCATTTTATGAAAATCTCCTTTTATGGAAAGACCAGAAAATGAACCAAGGGTGGCAGCAATGTATACTAGATATGAATTCATATAAAATGTACAAGTGGTAGGCACCTTAGATAATTGCTCGCACTAAATATCACTGATAATTTCACCCTAGAATATCTTCTGCTTGGATCTAATTATTATGGAGATGAATTTATACATCCAAGGCTCAAAATAACAGGATTCCTTGAGTCCCCCAATTCTGCTGAGCAAAGTAATGAGATCATTGATCTCCCCCTTGAATTTCAATCCATACACCTCCTTTGGCCATCTCACCAGATTAGGCCTCTTTGTAACTTAACCAGTTGTCATTGATGAATTTGATGCACGGCACTCTGTTTTCATTCCATCTCTCCAGAGCCTTCTCCTTGGATATATTCATCACCACAGGAGTGGGTGGAACTTTAAAAATCCTGTCAATAGTATCTAGATCAAGACTTATGATGGTATTCTCGTCTTGATCCCTAATAGTTCTAGAAGAATAATAAAAAAATTTAGCACATGCCATCACGAACTCCGGTTCCAAAGCAGCAACAGAAAAGGTAGCCACCAGATGTATGTAGCTCTGCTTAATAAGAACCATCTCGAACTTGAATGAAGATTCAACTCTTTCAAGGAATTCTGCCATATTCAAATGACCAAGCTCTGTATCCCGGATATCCTCCACATAAGAAGTAACCTAGGAAGGAGAAATTGAGTTCTGATACTTGTCATACAAATATTTCATCTTCTTTTTCTCTTTACCCTTGGAAGGAACAATTTCCTCTGACATAGCAAGCATGAATGCAAGAGACATTGTTTCATGGAAATTCCAAAAAATGAGTACATCTTCATCCAATGAATCCATATAAAGCTATTTTTAGCACAAAAGACATAGATCTTGGAAACTCGCAAGTGGGCTATAAAGCTGGAAAGCCTTGGAGCAGCAGGGAGTGACTAATTTTGGGAAAAATCGGCTTCTAAAATGAAGAACCATAAAAACGGGTCATTTTTGAAGTAATGCATGTGGGAAGCAAGCTTTGAATTGACAAAATGAACGTAGGAGATGTATATATATACATGGATAAGCATTCTCTATGAGATGTGAGGTCTTTGGAAATGTTTGAAACATGAAAGGCTATGGAAAAAGCATGAAGGTGGGCTTTTTATCTGCTCTGCGTATTAGGAACTTAGCTCATTTACTCATAAGTGGGATTTTAATGCCCCATTACAGGTCAAAAGTATGTATAGCGTGAAAAGGTGGGGTTTTTGGTCTACATTACATGTTGCGAAGGACTTAGCTCTTTTCGAAGTAATTCCATACTTAGGACGGGGTTTTTAATCCCCACTGCACATGCAAGTATGAAGAAATTCTTGCATATGCATCTTGAAGAAATTAGACGGAAGTAGAAGGATTGAAAACAAAACTAAAAGCATGTAAATCTGAAAATGAAATGAAAAGATCTACATTTGTAAAATCAAAACATCTATACAAACTTGAAACAAAAACCCAAAAGATTGAAAACAAAACTTAACTCTTCCTTGAGAAATGCAAGGAAAACAACTCTCTGAAATCTTGTGGAAGTATTTGAAAGAAATCCAAGAGATTTTCAGATTGAGATAAAGAATACAAGTATGGTAATATACAGGGCAAGCATTTGACAAATTCTTCCAACCAAATTAATGCATTCTCATGAGTCATTAAGTAATGGATGACAAATGTCCTTCATGAAGTTTATAAATGCATAAAATCCAGTGAAACCCGGGGATGCGTACCCGGCCCAAAACCCCGGAGTACCGGGTACCGGGACGTCCCCGAGACGGGTACTCCGCGTACCGGAGTACCCCCACCGCCGCCCAAGCTTTGCCGTTTCCCCGCCGCACCCGTCCAGTACTTCGGTACCGGTACAGTACTTCGGTACTCGACGGGGTGCGGCCGGCGGCAGACATGAAAAAGTGCATTTTTTTTAAGTTTTTAAATAAAATTTGATTTTCTAATTGCTTCTTATGGAACGCCTAAAAGGATGTGGGTCCCCTATAAGGCCCTCTAAACCTTCATAAGGCCCATATACTTCATTTGACATTCTCATTCATAATTTTTATTTTTGCAACAGCTGAGAGGAAGGAGTGAAAAAGAGTTGAAAGATTGTAATCATGATCATCTTTATGATATTTGAATATCAATATTTCATCTTTGAACAATGAATTTTGAATCTTTGATAGAATCA
>MU223658.1:2240144-2260282 GCA_018584345.1 Thuja plicata
CCCCCCGCCGCCGTCCCCCCGCTGTACCCCCGCCGTACCGAAATTGAGGCCCTTTTTTTTCGCGTACCCGAAACTCATCCCGGCGTCCCCCCGTCCCCCTGTACCCCCGTACCGGTGTAACACTGATAAAATCAGCAACCAGGAAGAATTTGTCAAACTCGGCAATAAACACTCAAAGGGATTTCGAATGTATGTGCTTACGAGTAATTTCAAATGCATATGTAATAGTGGTAAAAAACGGCGCCATAAGAGGAAGAATGCAGTTTGTTTTTAATGAAAACAAAACATACATTTAAATATATGCAATGTCACCTAAAAACGATGCCATACCTTGGAGATAGATCTTTTAAACCGAAATGCATCATGTTAATGTTTGGTAGCTAGATCGGATTCTAGCCTCACATTATTTTAATTAGGAGAATTAAAATAATTAATTAATTAATTTAATACATTAATTATCTAATTAAGGAGAATTAAATAATATATGTTATTGGAGAGTTAAATAATATGGATAGATTAATTATTTATTTAATTTAAAAGAATTAAATAAATAATTTATAGTGAGACTAACTATTTAATTGGAAACTTAAATAAATTATTTTAATTGGGAATTAAAATTAATTATTAATTAAGGGCTGGGCCCTTTTGTATTTCCTAAAAAGGTCTATGAAGCCAGACATTTCATATAGGTCCTCCCCTATATTTTTGGCGCCAAGTTTTAAATAGCATATGATTTCATATGCTGGCCAACTCAGGAGTTTAGATGCCTATATATGGCGTATATTGTCATTCATTTCATATATATGACATAGACATGCGAAATACCAAAACGGCAGCAAAGATATCAATTAAAGACAGCCGGTCGATCTGATTCTTGACTGCGACTTCATTGCAAAGAGGTGATCTAATTCATAAGTGGCTTATACATTGAAGAAAGCATTTACAGCAACATCCATGAAAAGTTATTAGAAGACTCGCAGTCTTGCTATCTTCTATTGCCCGTGCAAAGAGCGAATTACATACTTCAGCAATTAACAATCTTCTACTACCGAATTTGTGTATGAAACATTGAGGAACAGACTTTCATCCTGGGCCTACGATCTGTGAATACTTACTCCTGCATTTGGACTGTCAAGTGTTTACTTGACCAGCAATATACTTGCAAAGGTGGAGGTCTGATTACTTCAGCCACAATGAGCTTTGGTTCTGCATTCTGATTGACAATCAGCATTGTACTGTGAGTTGACATTTTCTGGAAATTAATTTATTATTTCTTGCTGGGTTTTTCACCTCCACAAGGGAGGTTTTCCCAGGGTAATTTGGTGTTGTGTGTCTTTCAATTTTTAGATCACTAGCTGTGTTGAACTGTTTAACTTAATAAGCTTAATCTACTTATTACTTGATCTGATTATTGCTAAATAATTATCAGCTCTGTCATTTGTTATAAGTTCACTTAGATCTGATCCAAAAATAACATGGTATCAGAGCTTGGTTCGAACTAAACTGTGATCAAATCTAACCTGTCATACATCAGATCTTCCTTTTCTCTTGCTGGTTTTAAAATGGTGACAGGTCTCAAGGGCGAAGTCTGATTGGAAAAGGCTGTGAATGTTAAACTTAATTTGTACTGATCTTAAGTGATCAAGTTTCAGCATGGTCAGATCTAGATGAACACCTGGGACTATCTGAAGGCTTTCCTTTGGGTATTGTCATATCTTGACCCTGTAAGCTTGTGTGAATGAAGCATAGATCCGGATCTAATTTCACATCTTCGTTCTAGCTAAGTATCTTATGCATTAGATACGACTTCATATATATGATATAGGTGGTTCTGTATTGGGTTTGATACATCATTATCTTCTTACCTAAATGGTTCTATGTATTATTGTGATGAATGCTTGCATGCATTCTAAGTGAGTTTATATGCTTGATAGAATTATGATCTTGATTATCTCCATTGACTTGGATGACTCTAACCTGACATTGATGTTGTATGGAAATGTGTATAGTCGTGATTATGTATAGTTTGAACCTCCTAGAATGCAAAATCTCTCACAAGGGTGTGAGGATCTAATGATTGGCTATCTCAAGATTATTGATCTCTGATAAAGATAAGCATTCTTTACATTTGCTCATAAAGTTCTTACAGAGAAACAAATTATGCATTGTTGTTTCTCCTCGATATGGTTTGATTCTATGCATCTTTACTAATCTCCCTTGAATGCTTCTTTGGTCAGGATGGATTGAGAAGCATATGAATGATGAGAGTTCGGATCCAGAGGGAGAAAGAACCTGATGCATCTTGAAGAAGACTCAGGCTAAGGCTGCTACCTTAAGATTAAGTTGAGATCACTTCTGAAGGACTCAACCTAGGACTCGTCGTGACTTCTTGGAGCTGCAAGAAATGTTCCTCTAACTGCGCTTGTTCTTACTCTACAAAAGTCAGGGCAGCACCTTGTGTTGATGGTGCTCAGATGTCTTGGTTGTGTTAAGTCCCTATGGGCATATTGTAAGTGGAATGGTTCCTATGTCAACAACTTGTTATGTGGCTCTAATGGTTGTAACTCAGAGTATGAGATCTATAGATACTTCTTGTACAATTGAAAGAAATGTTAATCCTTCAATTCATGTATGATTGCTTCCATGATAGAGGGAGCTAATTTGTAGGACTTGGTTTATTGGTTCAGAGGGAGTGAACCATGGATCCATGTTAGGTAATAGATATCATGTGGATATCTCATGTTGTAATTTTTTTATTGCTCATAGCCATGAGGAGATCATGGAAGTAGTCAGGGTAAATTCACTACCCTAGTTGAGATGGAGTCTTAGCTTCATTGATGTACCTTGATTATATTGACCACCCTCTGCGAGCAATGCAAGGTGGTATGGAATTGTATTGTATTGTATATTGTATCTCCTTTGAGAGAAGATTTGTTATTGACCACCCTCAGCGAGCAATGCAAGGTGGTGTTGCAATTGAAGACCACACTCTGCGGGCAATGCAAGGTGGCAATGTATTAATTTGTTAAGACCACCCTCTGTGGGCAATGTAAGGTGGCAAAGTTTTTTTTATCACCCTCTGCGAGCAATGCAAGGTGATCCTTTTTTTTGGCTCGTCCTCTTCCACCCTTTGCGGGCAATGTAAGGTGGATCCATCCTCTGCGAGTAGGCATGATGGAAAGGTGTGCACAATAAGTTTTTGGATCCATCCTCTGCAGGTGTGCATGATGGATATCATGGAAAGTGTCCATGATGATTCTCTTTGACTTTATCCTTTGTGGGCAATGCGAGATGGATTGCATGGAAGGAATCCATGATGCTCTTATAATCCTCCCTAGCTAAGAGGGAGTGTTAATGTTTGGTAGCTAGATCGGATTCTAGCCTCACATTATTTTAATTAGGAGAATTAAAATAATTATTTTATTTATTTATTACATTGATTATTTAATTAAGGAGAATTAAATAATGTGTTATTGGAGAATTAAATAATATGGATAGATTAATTATTTATTTAAATAGGAGAATTAAATAAATAATTTATTGTGAGATTAACTATTTAATTGGAGAATTAAATAAATTATTTTAATTGGGAATTAAAATTAATTATATATTTAAATTAATTATTAATTAAGGGTTGGGCCCTTTTGTATTTCCTAAAAACGTCTATGAAGCCAGACGTTTCATATAGGTCCTCCCCTATATTTTTGGCACCAAGTTTTAAATAGCATATGATTTCATATGTTGGCTGACTCAGGAGTTTAGACGCCTATATATGGCGTATATTGTCAAATTTTTCATATATATGACATAGACATGCGAAATACCAACAAGGCAGCAAAGATATCAATTAAAGATAGCCAGTCGATCTTATTCTTGACTGCAACTTCATTGCAAAGAGTTGATCTGATTCATAAGTGGCTTATACATTGAAGAAAGCATTTACAGCAACATCCATGAGAAGTTATTAGAAGACTCACAGTCTTGCTGTCTTCTACTACTCGTGCAAAGAGCGAGTTACATACTTCAGCAATTAACAATCTTCTACTAGCGAATTTGTGTATGAAACATTTAGGATCAGACTTTCATCCTGGGCCAGCAATCTGTGAAACTTACTCCTGCATTTGGACTGTCAAGTGTTTACTTGACCAGCAATATACTTGCAAAGGTAGAGGTCTGATTACTTCAGCCACAATGAGCTATGGTTCTGCATTCTGATTGACAATCAGCATTGTACTTTGAGTTGTCATTTTCTGGAAATTAATTTATCATTTCTTGCTGGGTTTTTCACCTCCACAAGGGAGGTTTTCCCAGGGTATTTTAGTGTTGTGTGTCTTTCAATTTTTAGATCACTAGCTGTATTGAACTGTTTAACTTAATAAGCTTAATCTACTTATTACTTGATCTGATTATTGCTAAATAATTATCCGCTCTGTCATTTGTTATAAGTTTACTTAGATCTGATCCAAAATTAACACATCAAACACGTATGCCTTCACTTGGCCTGGATGCCCTAGACGGGTTTCAGAATGATGAATGTCTGCTTCAAAATCCTCAGTTAAGGAAAAAAATGGGCTTTGTAAACCATAGTGCAGGTATGTGTGGATTCATTTACTCATTAAAAGTGACATGCAATCTCATTTAAAAATGTCGTCACCATTCTTAGAAGGAAACACAGTTAAGTTTACATGTTTTGAATAACATGCAATGAACATAAAAATCGCCGCCCATGGTTTGGAGGAGTAAAATGTAGGTACTATAATGCTAAACGCGTTTTCCAAACCTATTTGCACATGCTTTGGGATAAAAAATGTTTAAAAGAGACATAAACATATGCAAACTTATAAAAACACCACCCTAGAGTCTTAACGGGTTTTTTGATAAATACTGCATGCATAGCATATATGTCATTGTCACAAAAATCGCCACCATGAAGAATGACAAACTTTTTTGAAGGAAAAGCATATATGTATTTTGTTTCAAGTTATTTTGAAATCATGCAATAGACCGAAAAAACGCCACCATTGATTAATGGATTGCATGTATTAAAGGTGGGATTTTGAAAACATCTTACATGCTTCTATGAAAAGCATATCTTTATGCATTTGCAATCAAAAACCCCACTATGTATACAACTTTACATGTAACATATAGTTCTAATGAGAAATACGTAGAGAGACTTAAAAAGTCCACCTCCATATTTTAAATTCATTAAAACTATATGTAAAACTTATCGAAATGATGTGAAATTTAACAATGGGGTTTTAAAACCATTTTACATGTAAATGACATCTGCATTCCGTGCAATTGGCAATAAAAACCCCACTTTTAAGGGATTTTAACCAAGACGTGCAATAAGACAGAAAAGCCCCACCTACAAGATACTTAAAACCTTAATAACTTGAGCTAGACAACTCCGATTGACGCCTAAGATAGCTCAAAAAGAGCGGAATTCAAAAAGCTACAAACCTAAGGCAAAAACAAGATTAAAAACTAAACGCAAAACTAATAAAAACGAAGAAAAGACCTGAAGGTTACAGAGAGCCAAGTGTTCGTCAGCAGAGATGAAAAACTCATTTCCAAGAATCAATGAGGTGATAAACTTGACAAGAAACTTCAGAAAACAATGCTCCTAGGATGAGAAATCCAAGATATATCAAGGGATGACTGATTATCTCAGACAGACATCTTTTAAGAGCATTAAAAACCTTAGAGGAAACACCTACCAATCTACAAAAAATTGTGTAGGGTTGTCCAATTTTGTGAATGCAAAATTGAGGACAACAGTCGTCAACACAATTGCAGTGGCAGAGAACATAGGTGTGTGTGTCCTAAAGAAGTGCACAAATCAATTCGCAAGTACCAAGCATTTATGAACAGGAGTGAAGAAGGTCGAGTGTCTCAGGACACTTAGTTGTTTTTTCCCACTTTTTAGTTGTAGGATATAATTTATTTTTGACAAATTACATGTAAACAAATTGCAAGTCAGGTTACATTAGGACTGTAATTTGGAATAAGTCATAATTATTTGTGGAAAAAGCCATAGCTAGTTGGACTTCTCCCAACTTTTGCTCTCAACCCCTCACCTATATATAGGAGAGTGCTTCATTGTAAAAATCCATCTTTGTTTTGAGCAAGTAGGCTATGCTCAAAATGTTGCAAGAGTAAAAACTTTGAGTTTTATTGTGAAAGTTGTTTCAAAGTGAAGAATAGATCAAGTTTATTTCAAACTTTGTTTTGAAGAGGCTTGAGGTAGTAAATTTGTGTTCGTACGTCGCATTTGTGATATCAACTTGAATTCATTGAGAGGTGCATGTTCTGTTTGTGTATTTGTTCAAGTGTTCAATCTGCTTTCTTTTGTAGACTTTGTGTTACAGTTTTGCTGATTGAAGTAAATTTAGTTATTAGAAAGAAAGGAAGAATAGAGAGATTTTGCACCTCAATTCGAGTTTCTTAGCAAGTTTAAAGGTGCATCACAGTAAATGACTTTGTGCTATTTTGTGTTGTATATTGTTACATAACCATTTTAAGAAAAGTGCAAAAAACTTTGGGTTTCTACAACTCTCTTGTTAGAAAGAAGAACTAGTATGCTCCTAATTGTTCTTACGTCAATTAGAAGACTATCAGTAATATCACTACAGTAAGTACTTTTTGATGAGAATTGTGTCAAGTATTTGGTGAAATTCATGAATCATTCCTGAAATAAGAGGAATTGATCCTGTGTCCCACCCATTTTTAATTTTCAGTCTAGTATCTGTTGAATCAAACAGTGATAAGAAGGGTGCCTCCCCTATTGCTGAGAGGAGAGATTTATCTCACATACATGTTGTCCAAAATTACTATTTTGCAAGTTGTTGATTAAGTTACGTGCAAATATTTAGCCAACAATTGGTTCAAAGATTGCTTATGATCCTTGAAGAAATATAAGTCAAACACATAGTGATAAGGAGAAGTATTATCAATTGTTATCAAGGGAAAAAGGATGATCATTACTAAAGAATAATTATCTTAAACAAACACTAACAGCCGATTCCAAAAAGCCATGTAAGGCAGCTGTCAGATGGAAGAGTTGCCTCACTTGGGACACAGGTGATCGCAGCAAAAGACATGTCCCTCCATCCCTCTTAAGGGATATATATATCGACAGATATCCTCCATTTGTGAAAGGTCATCAAACGAGAGAAAAGAAAGGAAATACAAACAAAAGTTTACGTTTGCAGCGATCTGAAAACATACAGCGGCTTCAGCAGAAAAGATATACACAGCAACAACATCGGCCCAATTGCAAAAGACATCAATGATCTTAGAGAGGCAATTGAAAAAAAATTCGGTACAACTTATAACAGCGATACCGCATTCACCAAGGAGGCCACACAGCAAGTACATCATCCAATAAGGACTAAATACATCTTCAACCTCATATCTGTTGGTATATCTATTATGATTGCCCGTCATGATTATTAGTTAAATATATGTTGTTTATATATTTATAAGGAACAATGCTTAAGCTTGTGTTGACTTTCATTCATCATTACTAAATGACTATATTGCCTATGATGACAATCATGAGAACTGTTTGACTATCTGAATCCCATCTTGAAAGGAAGGGCTTGGGGAGTAAGGTAAGGGTGATGAGGGGCTTGTAAAAAGGCAATCCTAGTAGGACCATTGCAGCCCAGGACAAGAAGGGCACTTACAGAGTCAAGTAACCCCTTACAACCTCCGCCCAACTCCACAAGATGGCAACTGTCTGTAGGGAGATGAGACATGGTTGGGGAAAGCAAGTATAAGCCACCAAGCAAGAGGGTTGTGGTAAACATCCACTCTTAGGCTTGGTGTACAAATGGCTTCGAGTGGACCCATCACATCTCCCCAATATGTATTTAAAGATATATTTTACTTGGTAAGATGTAACCCTAACCTTAATTTACTGCAATTGTGATTCTAGGGAAAATTCTAGGCAATGTAGGAATGGAACATTACAGCATCAAACATTCTCAGAGCACAAACAAGCACAAAAAATGTAATGTCCCCTATTGGGACTTTATTTGATTTAACCTAAAATTCCGAACTAGGGTTTGGATTGTGCTTGGAAATGGAAATTTAACTTAGTCTTTGTAATGTCCCTTACTAGGAGGCTACCAATTTCCAATGACTAACATACATCACTATGCATTTAAATCAAATTAAATTAAGAAAAAAATAATGATTCATAATACATTCGACAGTTAACATACTTAAGCCCTAATTCCTTCCTCTCCTAATCATCAATGCTAAGGAGGATGGGGAATTACTTGTCATAGGGCGCTTGGAAACTAATCTACAAGTAGGCTCCCTCAAGGCTTCAAGACCCCCTCCATATCCCATCTTGGGATTCACCTACCTTGTGAAGAATTACTCCGCCTCTCCCTAACAAAACCAACCTATCCACTCAAGGGGCAATAGAAAGTGATTAAGGAATGGGCTAGAAGTGTACTAACATCTCATGTATTATGAATATATACATAAAATATAACTGATAATAATTCTGATTTCCACCATTATTAAAAGATATAACAGCTACAATATATATTTAGGACCATATGTTGGCCCCTTATGCCTGATAGAAATCAGATATAACATTTTGTAGATTAGTGTTTAATTCATAGATAAGTTACAGCATACCCAGATCACAGGTCTGAGCTATAGTCTTCTCTTTCTTATTATTGTCTTGTTCTCTATTTTCCCCTCCCCCTTGAATGAATGATTAGGAATACCTTCTTATACTGTTTATATTCGATGGGTCACAACTCTTGTAATATCCTCTTATTGAAGAGTCGTGACTTTTCTTTAATTATTAATGTCTTAACATAGAAACTCGCACCTCATAACATCATACTTAATGATAATTTGTTAAGTATCGATTATTTGTTGTCATTAATAATTATTGAAGTCACTGTCAGTGAAGACATGATTAGTTTCCTAATAGCTGCCTTCCCATATAGACTACTGCTGTTTTAGACTCTTCGTCTTTGCATACTCTTTGTTGCAGCTTCCTCATTGTCCTGACCGTTGCATATCTTATCATATTAGATAGTTTATGTACCTGATCCCAATCAAACTTATTGATACAATGATACTATATCATGCTCTGCTCATATCTTGTTTGGTCTTCGTTAATCATGGAAGATTCTACAATAGCAACATCTTATTCCCGAGAATTTTGATACTCCTTACTTTGGAATCAGATAACGCCAAATACCACTAATCTCTCACGATGCCCCATACTTGGTGGCCGATTTTCTTTAGTGGTGATTGTCTTCATGAATGTTTATGACTGATTGGCTTTATATAACTTTGCAATCATTATTGCAATTTTGTCTCTCCAAAGACTTCACAAAATTGGAGTACTTGGTTGCCATGATGTTAAAAGGATGGGCACATCATAATTAGGGTTCCAAACGGGGGACATTAAAAAAAATATAAGACAGAACATAGCTGCATATTACAAAATTCCAGGCATATGATTTTGATAGAGTATGTGAAAGGGAAGAAGTTGCTCCTTGACAAAATTTTCAACTAATTGGAAGGCTCATCTTTTTGTTGAGTATTCCAAGAGTGCCTTTGCATGTGAATTGATGGATCGTAAGGTTCAAGATTATAGAGATAGGGTGGTGAATGATATTAAACATTAGACATTACGATTCTTCTAGAATTCAATTGTTCTATTCTGGTTTGGATCGTTTCCTTAGACCCGCTCTGATACCATGTTAATGTTTTGAACCAGAATAGCAGAAAAAACAAAATATTCTTAACACAAAACATGTAAGAATAGATGACACAAAAATACACTAATATTTATCCTGGGAAAACCCTCCAACTTGAAGGGAAAAACCCAGCCACACAAGAAATGATGCTTTATTGATAAAAAAATAGAGATCTTTGTACAAAGCTTCAAACTGAACCAGCAATCCATCTACTACACACAGAACCAACAATATAATGTGTGTCTAACACCCAACCAATGCACAAGACAAAGAAATATATAGAAGACTTGACTCTTCATCTTCGAAATTGAAGACTCTTTACATTCCAAGCACAAGTCTCTTCATTTCAAATGGATGTCTCTTCACATCTCCATGCAAGTCTTTTCAATTTCCAAATGCAAGACCCTTTGCATTTCTTGAACAAGTGATTCGCCTTCAGGAGAAAGATAACTCGCGACGCTATATAACATCAACAGTTCAAACTTACCTTTGAGGCCACATCATCCTTAGTGAATTCACCAATGGTTTAACACTCTATCCAAAGCAGTTTGGTAGGGAAAAAGTATGCACCATAAGCTTTAATAGAATCTGAAACCTCCTTCCTAAGTTGCACAAGTAAGATTTAATGTTTGACCACACTAAATGCTACATCCTCCTTAATTTGATTCCCATATATTTGAAACCTCTTAATGTTGCTAGAAATAAGCTCACAAAGATTCGGACTCTCTTAATAAAACAATTTGACTCCTCCTTAGGGTGTACAGATCCCTTGTGGAGCTGGAAAATTGATTCAACTAGGGAGTACATGGCTCATAAAATATTAATTGATCATCACCATACTACACAAACATTCAACTGAAATTAAACATCCACAAATCTAAACTTGCAAACCTAACAGTCCTGAATAAAATAAAATTCTTCAATTCTGAATTATGCATACTTCTTTTCACACGGTCTATAACTCTATATGAGCCACACCAAAATCAACCAAGGTGGATCTTCCACCACCGAGGCTAATCTTCAAGAGATTTTTTGTCCTCCAGAAGGCTGAGACAAACCAAGTTCAATCCCAAAAAACCCAAGGGATTCACTAGAGAGAAAACAAGATAATCTGCATACTACCAAAGGAGCCCCTACATTGTCTTTTATACTTTTTCAGTCAAACTATCCAAAAAGAACAATTTTGAAAACCACTCTTTTAATAAAACTCCATTTTAGCTCCAAAAGAACATTTTATTAAAATAACAATACTTTTGATACACAAGGTCCTGTTTTGTGTCTGTAATGTCCCCTTTCTAGGCGACAGGAGATGAGCAGAGGGTTGACCTATCACACGAGTTCTCGTAGATCAACGAGATGATAAGGGGACTCACTTTGGGGCTTCTTGTGCGGTTTCCAGTTTTTTTTAGCAAGATTCCAATTCGCCCACAAGGTTCAGACAATATCATGTATCAGAGAGCTTCAGAAAAAAAAAAAATTTGGGCCTTGGCTTGCATTTTATGAGTAAATGAGGAAATAAATTAATATTTCCTAAGTTTGGGTTATAATACAATAATTTTTTTAAAAAAAGTGATTTTATTTTATCGGTAATAGGTATTTTATTGATATAAAAAAGGTTACATCATGATTATATTATAGTTCTATCCAAAACATTTCTTTGGTCCCTTCCTCTATAGGAGTTTGTTCTCCTCTTACAAACTATAAAAAATACATTTATCCTTCAACATATAACATCTATAGCTTTTCTAGTATTTATCCTTTCCCTAAATTTTAAAACATTTTGTCCTTACATAAACATAAAGCCATAAACATTAATATTCAAAAAAAACTAAAGCTGTGCATTACGGCATTGTCCTCATCTGGGCTTCTGTTGTATTTGCTCCAAATTCTGCCCTTTATACTGCAAACTTTAAGCCATCATTGTCGCTAATTGCTCTCTTCGGCATTGACTGTGACTGGTTTGTTCTTTCATGCGTCATGACAAAAATTTCAAAATTTCAAAAAGACCCACCTTGCATTACGGGAGTTTTACCCTTCAACCAATTTCCTTCCACTTCGGCCACTCTGGGTGCGACGTTTACGCGGCACATTCACCATCATTTTCTCAACCTTTTCGTTTTCTATGCGCTCTTGCATTGCAACTTCATCCTTTACCTGCTTCCAGCCCTCCATGGCATTCCTGAACATCAAAGGTTTGTCCTCTTTCGCCCTCCACCTTAAAAAAGGGATCAGCCCAAATTGGCGTGCATCATCATCCTGAAATATCCTGCCCTCTAGGGATTGACCATTCGAGAATTGATTCGAGCTCACCTAGCACATCGTTATCAAACACTGGCTTTGTGATTTGGCCCACCTCCTCTGTTTCCTCCCGAATTTCTAAGCCCCATGCAATGAAGACTGATATCACATCCAAGTTAGTCCGCCTCTTAATCTTGCTTTCTTGAAATTGCTAGCCAATTACCTTCAGAACGCCCTCCACCATCCTATCTATTTTGATCTTCAGCAAACCTTTAACCCGTTCAAAACTAGTCGGTCCTTTGAAAGCCTTCATTTGTTTCTCAGAATCAACACAGAAAGTGGCTTCCATTTTCCTATTCACTCCTCTTCTGCACTCTTTGTTCTGTTGCTTTGTGCATTGATGATTTGTTTGAGGGAAAATCGGCTTTTAATGCCAAAGCAATATTGCTTCCATCAAACGCAATTCTTAATTCGTGTGAGCCGTCATTTCACACCATCCACTTTGATCATAAAGTCTGCCGATCATTTAATGATCTTTCCTCACCCGTCTTGAAATCTCATTATTACCACATCTTTCAATACAAGAGGGTCGTCATCCCTGTCCTTTCCAACATGCAAATTGACACTTTACCTCTTGATTTAATTTTCAATTTTAACTCATCAAATCCGGCATTGTTTTTTCATATTGTCAAAAAAGCTATCTTCATTTAGGAAATGTTTGTTAATATCATTTCCTATGTTTGTAAAATCTTCAAATATAGGTCGATCCATTTTTTCAAAGGTTGTCGCCAAATTTGCAACTTTGCCAGCTTCTATATTGCCTTCCCTTAAAGTATGACTGATTCTGAAATCTCTAAATTTGTGGAGAAGAGATCCCACCTCCCTTATAATGTTGTTTATGAACCATGTTTGCGAATGTCCGTTTTTAATAGCTTCTATAATTACTTTCGAATCTCCTTCCAAATGGATTTTCTCCACCCCCATCCTATATCCCAGTTTAACTGCTAGCAGAGTTGTCTGAGCCTCTGCCACATTATTTGTCCCTGTCCCTATCCTTTGAGCTTCAATTGCCAACATCTCCCCTTTACTGTTTCTAGCAATAGCCCCTACGCCTGAGATTCTTGGATTCCCTTTCGAGGATCCATCAAAATTTATCTTGATCCATCCTATGTCAAGAGGAAACCACTTCACATACTTTCATTATGCCTAATTGACTGCCATCATTCCTATACCAGATTTTGATTCACGGCCATTATTTATTATATTGAACTATCCCAAGATGAGAAAACAGTATTAGCATTCAGCTTACTTACCCGCTGAGCTCATTACTTCCTCTATTGAAGAGTTGATCCGATGTAAAATATTCTCCACAGATTCTAAAGCATCCTGAAAAATTCTTCTATTTTGTTCTTTCCATAGCTCCCATATGATTATTGAGGGGCAGACAGTCCATATTTTTTATAAAGTAGATCTCCAAGGGTTAGATAGCCACCACTTAAATATATCTAATAGAGAATTTGGCATAGGTCCAATGAAGTTTATTTTTTATCTAACCATCTCCCAGCATTGCTGGGCAAATTCACAGTGGATGAAAAGGTGGTCTACATCTTCCCTCGCTTGTTTACATATTGTGCAGATTGTTGGTCCTACAAAACCATATTTCTTTCTCCGCTCTCCTGTCAGAATCTTCCCTTGAATAGCTATCCATACAAAGGCTCCGGCTTTTTGTAAGCAATGCTTATCCAAACACAGTTTATATGGCCACTCATTGTTTGTTTCCTCATTGATCAATAATTTATACCACAGTTTTGCTTAATAGTTCCCACTCTTAGCCGCACACCATATAATATTATCCTTTACTTCAGACAGATGTAAAGATCTATCCTCAAAAATCTCTTTCATTGAGTTGCAAATTTCATCATTCAGGCCCGTGGTTGCAGCCTCTTTCCATCTCCACTGTTGTCCCAAAGGCCCAGGGCATTGTTCCATATAATCCCGAACCTTTTCTCCCCATACATTATTTGTGTTTTCAATGAGCTCCCGTGAGTTATATATGTCTAAAAGAGCCGGTTTATCATCCCAAGAATCATCCCAAAATGAAGCATCCCTTCCATCACCAATTTAACATGACAAGTGATCACATATAACTGGCCTACATTCTAAAATAAAGTTCCATATCGCTGATCCTTTTGGGGGAATCTGGACTGTGAGAATTCGTTTCTCTTCCATTGTATCTAGATATTTTGCCTTAAGGATTCTCACCCATAGCTGAGAGGGCTTTGTGTACATTTCCCATACTAGCTTTGCCCCTAAGGCTCTATTGATCAGCTGCCACCTTCTCAAACCTGCCCCCCCCCATTTTTGTGAGATTTACAAATTGTGTCCCATGCCACAAGTGGTATCTTATCCTCCTCCTGTCCTCCATTCCAAAAGAACTTTCTCATTCGTTGTTCAATGTACTTCAACACCTTGATTGGAATTTTTAAGCAACTCATTGAAAAAATAGGGATAGCTGAAATGACCGATTGGAGCATCAAGATGTGTCCTGCATAATTAAGCCATTTTCCTTTCCAACTATCCATTCTTTTTACACAACTATCAATCAAATCTTTCCAAAAATTTGCCTTCGAAGCTCATTCAAAGAGTGGGATTCCTAAATATTTGTTAGGAAGAACTCCAGCCTTCATTCCAAAATTCTGAGCACATGTTGTTGAATAGGTATTGAAGTATTAAAGAAGAAAATTTCAGATTTCTCCCAGTTGATGAATTGCCACGAAACTTTGTTGTATATGTCCAAGGTAGATTTAATAATTCTGGCTTCCCGTGCAGACGCTTCCCCCATGAGATATGTATCATCAACAAACTGTAAATGAGTTACTGGTTCCAATCCCCTTGCAACCTTTAACCCTTTCCATGACCCCCTAAAACCTTCTTATTTGATTGTGCGACCCAGTGCTTCAGCAAGAATTATAAAAAGAAAAGGGGAGAGAGGGTCACCCTGGCGTATTCCAGTAGTAGTTTCAAAGAAGCCTTGGGGGCTACCATTGATTAAGATGGATAGGCGTGGTGTGGATATACAGCTGAGAACCCAATCACACCATCCTTTATCAAACCCAAATCTCCGTAATACTTTCATCATGAAGCCCCTATTTACATTATCATATGCCTTTTTTATGTCAAGTTTAATCATCATGCCAGCATCTTTTCCCAATTTAATTGAATGTATTGCTTCATGCACCACAATGATTCCTTCATATATAATTCTGTTTGGAGCAAACCCACTTTGTTCCTCTGATATAAGTGAAGGTAGCACAGATTTCAATCTATTTGCCATAACTTTTGCTATCACTTTGTAGACTGTATTACACAAGGCTATTGGTCTAAAGTCATCAAAAGATTCTTTTTTTCCTTTGGGAATCAAGGCTAAAAAGGTGTTGTTAAAGTCTTTGAAGATAAAGCCCCCATTTCTGGACTCCTCTACCACCGCACACAGTTCTTTACCAATTATATGCCATGCTTTTTGGAAGAACAACGCAGGGAAGCCATCAAGTTCAGGTGCTTTGTCACTGCCTAAACTGAAGAGGGCCTTTTTGCTTAAGCTTCATTAATAGTTCGCAGCAACATACTATTTTGTTCCTTTGAAACAATCTGCGGTAAAACATCTAAAAGGCTGTCATCCTCCCCATCCATCCTTGTGTCCTTTGCAAAAATTGAAGAAAAGTGATTTACTACTGCTCTATTGATTTGGTCTTGATCAGTCAAGATATTACCCTGATTATCTTTAATAGAGAAAATCTTATTCAAGGATCATCTACCCTTGACTGAGTTGTGGAAGAATTTAGTATTTTTGTCCCCTTCCTTTAACCATAACTCTCTCGACTTTTGTCTCGAGAAGATCTCCTCCCGGTTTAAAACCTCATTGTATTTCTTCTTTAACTCCATTTCCTAACTATAGATACTACTATCCATTCCTCCTTGGGCCGTAATCTCATTTAAAACAGCCAATTCAGCCTCTAAATTAAATTTTTCCTTAAAAATATTTTTAAACACTTCCCTATTCCAAACTTTTAAATTCTCTTTTAAGTATTGCAATTTTTTGAAAAGGGAAAAGCACAGTTACCATTTTGTCTAGGAGCAAAGGTCCACCATGCTTCAATCATATCCATAAAGCTCATTTCCCGCAACCAAATTTTTTCAAACCTGAAAGGAGCGTGTTCAGGAGCTACATCTTCAAAAATCATTAAACATATTGGAAAATGATCTGACCCTGTTACTGGTAGTATTTCAGCTTGACATAACCACTTGGTGTCCTCCCATGCTACCCCTAAAAGGAACCTACCTAACTTTTCTGCAATGTTTGTAAACCCCATACGTCTATTTGTCCATGTAAAGGCTCCATTTTAAAAACTTACATCTTGTAATTCATTGGTAGAGACGAAGTCCGCAAAATCTTGTTGGCTTTGACTTATCCACCCTTTTCCTCCCAATTTTTCCATTGGGGGAGAATGGCTTTGAAATCTCCCCCAAGCAGAAAAAGATTGTCCTTAATTCTACTAATAATTCCTGTGAGGGTAACCCATAACTGTTGTTTCATAACTTGATTGCACGGTCCATATATATTGAAAGCAAAGAAACTAACATTCATCTGGAAGGAGAGAACTTTTACTAACTGCCAATTACTGCCCTCCTCTACCAAGCTAACATTCATCCCTGCATCCTTCCATAAAATGCCTAACCCACCTAAAGCTCCTACCGCCTCCTTTTAGAGGCTTCACCACATTCCAAATTTCCTTGCAAACTGTATCATGCCTTCCCCACTTAACTTTGTTTTGGGAATATAAAAGTGAATATAAAGGTGTTTTGGGAGCTCATTTGGACATCTATCATCCAGCTTTGAGAATTTTTACCTACAGCAATTGAGGAGAGCTTCAGATGGAGTTTTCAGCAATATGGGTACAAGAACGAAAACTCTTGCACCAATCAACCTGGACGTTCCTCCAGAGTTGAATAAAATGGGTTTTATGGGCCTTTCACTGACTGCAGCAATTTGGCATTAATTTCATATATAATTCTTCAGGTTATTGAGTAATAAAAAAGGGCAAAAAATGCAGATCGAACATAGTGAGATCTTTTTTAGCACCATTTGACATTCCAGCACTGCCATACATCTTCAAGCAGTGCCAGCGATCCAATTTAGAGAGTGGTGTTTCATTGTTTGGGATGATCGGCGCAGAAATGGAGTTCTGAATATATTACAGGTGGCTGAGAATAGTTTCTGAGCATATTTTTGCACTGTATTGAGTGTTGATACCTTTCCAGCCAGCCGTACCATTCCAGCAGAGGTTGACGTCAGCTATAGGGGAGATATATGGTGTTGGGTATGACTGAAATTGCATGGGAAATTAGCTACAGGTCTGGATCAGACTTGCATAGTGAGTTGAGCATTAGAAATCTACTTTAGAGCTGCCATATCAACATTTGGAAGAACCCGCGCCTTGATTTGGGAGGAAATTTGATGTTTTCAGCAAGGGTTTGGACTGATTGCAGAGTCTGATTCAGATTTGTAGTAGAAAGATTGATTTTTGGGTGAATGCAGAAGACTCATACCCAGCCGTACACTTCCATCAGCAGCAAGAAGGCCTTTCTAGTGGGACGTAGGGTTTAAGAAGCAAGTAGTTCATACTTCTTCAGCTATTTCGATGACATTGCAGCAAATTAGCAGCTGGAGTTGAATCAAGTATTGTGTCTTTGGCCTGGTATGATTCCATGTTGATCATTTTGATAGGGATTTAGGAGTTTTGGGATTGTTTCAGATCTGATCAATTTTGTAATCAGAATTGTTTTGATGATAATGGAGACATATTTGGTGTAGAAAATCTGTTGTCTTTGAATGAAAAGTTATTGTTTATGTTTCTGTATTTGGCATATGTGAAAACCCTCTTAAACAAGCATCAAAACCAAGCATTCAACTCAAAAAACAGAACACAGTGACCTTGCATGACAAGTGTTTGACAAAATGTCAATACACTTAAACTGAAGAAATCAGGACAGAATTGAATTGGGATCTTTTAGTGTCCATGATTTAAAAAAATTCATCCCAATTCCAACAAGCTATAACACTAAGGTGCTTTTAAAATATTTTAATAAAATATAAGCAACCTTCGTAAAATAATTTTTAAAAAGTCATTAATAAACTCAAGTTGCAGAAATTGTTGAAAAGCATCAGAATCAAAAAATGACTACAGAAGAGCATAACCAACGATGAATAATGAGAAACGAAGCCAATCGGCTGACTTATTATAAATAGACTATCTTTCCAAGATTCTTGGAAAACACACCAAAAGCCAGAATTTACTTTGAAGTGGCATGTGTCCTCAAAACTAACTGAGCACATTAACAACGTCACATAACCTTTCTGAGAAGGCCAATACTCATTGAGGAGATCAAGCAGTCTTCTTTCAAGAACAATTGTGCAGAGAAGTTGAAGCCTCACTTTTATGGCTTTTATAGGATTGTTCGGAGAGTGGGAAGTATATGTATGAGCTTGAGCTGCCTAAAGAGAGAAGAATTCATAATGTGATCCATGTGTCATGCCTCAAAAAGGCAATTGGGCAGCATATCACGTTATCACCTAAGAATCCATCTTTGAATGAGGAGGGCAGATTGGTTTTGGTTCCTGATTGATCCTGATCCTGATTAATGATAAAAGATCATCATTCATCCATAGAATCAAACTCTTAACAGCTTTTCTAATGAATTCAAAAGGATAATTTGCATTGTTCTAACTTCTTATAATCATGAACAACGTAGAAAGCTGGAAGGTGTTACTATCTCCTGTGATGGAGATAGAAACCATTGACTTCCATGGATTTAAATATGTCATGAAGTCCAATTGATCTTCCATTGCTGTAATCTTGTTTAGCATAAGATATATGCGGGGAGGGTAACTACTCCTTGCCATTTGACTCAAACATTCACTTCTCAATCTTTTCTCTATAGAAGGAATCTGCTTCTGAACTTCATCCCTTTGTAGTTTGAATAGAGAATGTGTAATGACGGCATTATGAAGGCTTGTCATATTGTTCCAAATGGTTCTCATTGCTCCCTTGATTGAAGATGCACCAGGATCCCAAAATTTGTTTTCATCTTCACCTTTGTGTGATTTCAAAATAGCCTCTTCATTTATTTCAAAGAGTGGGTTGTCATAGGTTTGATCCACTTCAATTTCAAATGAGGGGTTATGAATAAGTCGAAGAGTGTCCTTGTTTCCAAAATCAAGCTTGTCAAAATAGCCTCTTCATTTATTTCAAAGAGTGGGTTGTCATAGGTTTGATCCACTTCAATTTCAAATGAGGGGTTATGAATAAGTCGAAGAGTGTCCTTGTTTCCAAAATCAAGCTTGTCTAAATCCGAACTTCCGTCATTTTCTTCCTCGTCTAGTTCTTCCAATGCATTGTTTCTTCCTCTATCTTGTGATCTTTCGATATGATCATATGTTTGCTTGTATTGATCGTCCTTGTCCACTAGCTTTTGTATCTTATCTTCCCATACTTTTGATATTACAATTTCTTGTTCCTCCATTTCACAATAATTAGACTAGATACAAGAAGTGACTTTGGGTTCTCTTGTACTAGAAGCATTACTCTTCTCATCTATGACTATAGATGACAAGTCTTCTTCGGAAGGTGAAAGAGGATTTTGTTTGACATCTTTGAACAACTTTGAGTAATCTGAATTGTAATTTCTTGATTCACTCTCTATTATGTTATCTTCTAGGCATGACCCTTGAGATGATGTGAGGTCAAACTCACCATCCTTGTGGATTCATGCACTTAACTCTCTTGTGATGCCTGAAGAGTTAACCGCCTCTATCCCCTTAAAGGTGTCAAAAACTAACTCCTCTTCAGCTACCTTAAACTCCTTAAGTCCTTAGTGGTTATGTTTTGATACTTTGCTTCTTGTTGTGTGTTGTCCCTAATTTTGCATTTCCCAAAATTGGGGCAACCCTACGCAATTCTCAGTTGATTGCCAGGAGTTTTTCTCTAAGCATGTCGATGTTATGGAAAGGATGTTGTTCAATGGAATCAGTCATCCCTTGATTTTGATTGTTCTGTTTCCTAACTAAACATCAAGTCCGTTCTTGTTTTTCTCTTTTTC
>MU223658.1:2263516-2273935 GCA_018584345.1 Thuja plicata
TCCAAGGACTGAAGACTTTGAGCTTCAGTATTGGATAAATAGATTAGATTACTGATTCGAGGTGAGGACAGGAGACTTTGAGCTCATTGTATCACCTCGTCTTTAGATAAATCAACCACTGCCTCGTTTGATTGTTCTTACGTCAATCATCGAGTCACCGGCATTACTGTTGCAAGGCAAACTGTATGTGCTACAGTTCAGTTTTACTTGAAGCCACCTGCGGTAAGAAGGGAGCCTCCCCTATTGCTGAGAGGAGAGAGAAATCTCACATACTGCTGCCTAAAGTACACATTTTGCAAGTTGTAGTTTTAGTGACTTACAAAATATTTAGCCAACATTGTGCTGGATGAATTATAATAATCTTTTCTAAGTCTTTATACTTTACTCCTTCCTCCTTTGATGTGATAACCTTTGAAGCTTCTAATGACATTGTTTTCGAATTTCTTGATGCCAATTTGTAGTCATGTCTTTCAATTTGTCTCCTAAGGTCGAGGTGATGACCTTTAAGCGAGTATTTTACATTTAGCTCTATGTAGTCCTCTAGGGTCATATCTTGTTTAAGACCTCCCTTAAATCAATCTAGTCGCCATTGCTCATGTAGATCCACCGATGTTAGCTCACAGCTTTTTTGTCGTTCATCTTTAGATGGGAATGTCAATCTTGAACTAGGTGTAGGCATATGCTAGGTTGGACTTTGAGTGATGATAGATTAATCTCCATTGTTTATCATGGATTGTTTTAGCATTTCTAACAATTGAGCCAATTTCTTCTGCGTGTTTCTTTTCTCTGCCATGTATTGATGCATGCACTTGTTGAGTTCTTCATCTTCTCCCATATTAGAAGCTCCTTGTTATACTAGTCCCTCAATTGTTTCCATCTTTATTAATTATGAAGTATGTTCCCTCACTAGCTCGCAGGTTCGTTGGCTCTGATACCAATTGTGATGTCCCCTTTTTGGCTATTTGGGATTATGGGACAATTTGCTAGAATCCTTACAATTACACCTCTGATATCGCTGATAATGTATGCTAGTAAAGGATCTGATGGCTTAATTCAACAGTTGTTGATCAATATCAATACTATTACGACTGATACAGAAGTGACTTGATTATAATGTAATCTCTGTGGTATTTGACACAGTATTTTAAAAATGCAAAATAATGTAAAGTATTTACAGAATGATCTTTGCTGTTTCAGATATGGCAATTGAAATATGCAATAAGGCTTTACAACAAAATCCTTGTTGTATCCGATATGGCAGTAGTATTATGCAAATATGATGGGTGTGTTTACAAGGAGATCCCAAATATATATATATATAATTCCATTTCTGATATAACAATGTATGCCTGCAAATGGTGCTGTCTCTGATATAGAGTTACAAACTTGCAACCAGTTCAGCCAAGAGGCAAATGCTTATAGAACCGATCCAATATGGATAAGGAAAATAAGTATGATGTTCGATGCCCCCCTGAGATTGTATTTGAATGTCTTCATATATCCTTCCTTACCAAATGACTAGATGCGGGATTGAGATGCATCTCATCATTATTAATAATGCCTCATCAGTTAAGGCCTTGTTAATGCTTAGCCATTTGTTACTTCATCAATTTAGTGATTATAGTCGATAACACTTATTGTTACTTAACCAATTGTTACTCAATCGACTTAGTGATTATAGTCGATAACAGTTATGCATGCTATCTTGTGAAGATGATTACTCTGAATTCCGTGCTTAAGTTTATGCATGATGATCAATGGACTGGGTCGATCATCGTGTCACCGGTTTGTTATGGAGCTAGATGTGGTAAGGTACCATTTAAGAGTGATCACTGAGAATGATCACTAGTAGATTGTATCATATCATCACTGGCTACATGGAGCATAGATGCCATGGTAATTGCCCAAGTGCATCAATCATTTATTATTCAAGGAAACCATCTACAGATCCCTTACTGTCTGAACATATATTCTATTTACATGAGGCAAGGTCTGCCACTCCTTGCTGAACTTATGCTGAATGTGAATGCTAAGGAGATGGCGATATTACACCACTCAAGTTTTCGAATTTTGATTTAACAATTGAAGTTGCAGTAATTTGTGATGTTTAGTGCCAAGACAAATTTCAATAGTTTGAAAATTTGGGAAGTTTGATGAGAGAAGGTGGATGCCATGGTATACAGATGGTATTTATTTTCTGTTGTGAGACTATTGTGGAGTGATTCATGCAATCTAGCTGGCCGCAATTTTTATTTTAAACCAAGGGTATGATTTGGAATTGCAAGTTGTAGGTTTTTCTATACAAATAGTGTCATTCAAAGACACCTGGGACTGTTAGCTGCCACAAACCAGAGGGTGTGGATATTGCTTTGCTGAGTGCTCAGAACTGAATATTGGTGATGAAGTTGAGAGTCTGCTAGGTGTATACATAACTCCCTATCTCTGGGAGATAAAACCTCCACAGTGAGGCATCCAAACTCATTGTTGTGGGGCAAACTTGGGAGGCAAGTAAGGGTTGACTTCACTTCGTTAGGTGTCCGGTGGAAGTTGCAGACAAATAAGTGGATCACACGGGCATTACTAGGCGGATTTGGCGTTTGGCGTGAGGCATATGCTGCTAGATTTCCTTGGTGCAGGTTTATTCTGCCCTTGGCACGAGTTTATCGTAGGATTGTAGATGGCACGAGTTTATCGTAGGATTGTAGAGTGTTGTGCTGCCTTGAGCCATTCATTGTATGTGGGCAAACTCATATTCTATCTAGAATGTTGCAGTCTTAAATAAGGTCCGAATTTCATACTAGATTTCTATGTTATCTGCTCTTAAAATATTATCATTGAAATCAAAGAACTCTGTATCACTTTATCTGTTTATTTCAGAATTGTTTAGTTGAGCTTTCATTTCTGAGCATGTAAACTTCATTTAACATAGATCTACATCCTTGGAAAACCTTACACTCATCTCATAATCAATAATATTTATTCCTGGAATTGAAAAGAAAAGGAAAAAGTGCATAAAAATCTGGGGCTATTTTGTCACAGGATTCTACACCCATCTAGTTTTCTATGACAATATTGCCCTTTATTGATTAAGTGTATGCTTTCTCTACACCTTTTTTTGTAATACTAAAAGTAATTATCATGGTATATCAAAAAGATTAAACCTTTAAATGTGAAACCTAAGTTTCTGCAATGCCAGCAGATTAAGGCCAAAGAGAACATCTTTAAAAACCTAAATCTGCCACCAAATATTATGAAAAACTATAAAGAATTTGACGCATCTCAAATGATTGTATTGAAAATAGAGAGTCTAGCTTAAATGTAGATAAAATATGTACACTAGTTGTATAATCCTTAACTTCCTTGAGGTCCTGTTGCATGTCTTCAATCAATTTCTCTTAAACATTTCTCTAAGATTGCTTCTTTCAAACCATTATCTCATTACAGCAATCCATCCTCAATCTGTGTACAATTTTAACTCTATAATGTTTGCATTGTACAGACAATGTCATTTTCTTTCCTACCTACTATGCTTCCATTGATGTAACTACAGATTACACCAATTCACATGTCATGTTTCCATAGATCAAACTTTCTACTGTATTAAAGATCCTAGAAATGTTCACCGTTGCATCCTGCAGCATAGCCTTGTATCTTCCCACCAACTTGCCTTTAATGCTTCATGTTTCTTTCTTGATCTTGGCATCATTGTTTGTTGAGAAACCAAACAACCACTTTATTTTGCTCAATTACATTTCATATTCACTCCTCCTCTCTATTTTCATTTCAAAAGCCCCTTAAATCATCTAAGAAAACAATTTGTATTTAGTAGTCTATATATTCCATAATTTTCTTCTTTCAGTCTCTTCTAACTGCATCATGCTATTAATTTGTCTTTTGCAAGACATTACAAAACAAAACAGTGCCTACAGTAGAATTTTTCAATTGCAAAAGGTACACTCCCTTTAACCTAAACTAAAACCTAAATCTAAGCTAAATTGGCCCTAGACACCGAATTGTAAACAAGATATATAGATATGTACACTATACAAGATTCACTAACAGGTTTCTACATAAGGGAAATAATTACCTGCCTGTGTTTTTTTGCTTAGGATACAACTTGGTTGTTAAAAGCTGTGCCTTGAGGGCAAGATTTTCAGATATTAAAGGATGAAATGGCCAATCTAAACATATAAACAACACCTTCTAGCTAGCGAGAGCAAAGACTAACTATTCAGTGCAAAGAAGATTCCGAAATGAATAACAACAGAACAAAGAACAACACATGATTCCGAGAACTAAATTGAGAAGTTGCATACAAAGATACCAGTTAGACGAACAGAAACATCAGTACAAACCTTGACAGAGTTAGTTTCTTGACAGAGTAACTCAGTTTCAATTTAATCAACTGAATCACAAACACAAATGAAACAACTTGAACAACAGTTTCTTGAGCATAAGCATAGAATCTACTATCTTCTCTCATCTTGTCATCTTGTGCCCAAGAAACTTATTTATAGGTTGTGAATACCAATCTTTGGGGTTTAAAAGTAATCACATTTTATCGCAAAAAGAAAGCTTAAAGTCAAGTGCTTAAAGGCTTCAGAAAAGCTGGCAAGAAATAAACTTTAAGGCAAAACTAATCCTAAACAAACAATAGAAATGAAACTACCAAAAATAGGCATTCCTCAGTCTCCTAGAAATAGACATGACTGGAATAGCTAGGAAAATTAACCAAAACCTCTATGGCAATTAAACTTGCATTATGCATATATAGGAAAAAAACTTAAGTCTTAGTTCTTTAAATGCTAGCTTTTTACTTTCTTGGAACACTGTGTTTAGACATTGTGGTGCCACCCATTTTAATGCAAATATGGATGATTTACTGTTGACGGCATGCTTCTTGGTAAATCCCACGAGGTAACTATACATAGGCAGAACTTTTGGTTGCCTTAGCCAATTTCGCAAGCAAGCAGAAGTTTTTATATTTTAATAGTTGACCCATTAAATCTATGCATCAATAGAACCCTTAGATGACCTGACCATGTTCAAAATGTTAGGCAGCTAAACACAGCTGATCGTGTGTCAGGGTTACCTCTACCATTGTTCTTATCTAGGCAGAGATTTCACTGTCTGGACCAAGTCCAAAGTGCAGCAGATGAAGATTTCTGATTTACTGTATTGTTGCCATGACTTAAATGTGTTGCCAGGTAAAATTCGCATTCACTGAAGCCGAGCAGGAAAACCATGGGGCAAAGCCATGGGTACGAATAGGAATTCTGACCTGTCTTTGCCAACTTAGCAAAGCAAGTGGAACTTTCATGTGACGTTGACAACTCAAATGTGTGCCTAGTCTTTAAGTTAAGAAATATCAATTATCATATGACACCTTGAATTTGCACACATCAATCTTAATCATTCACCCTCTCCCTTGCACAGTTTCTGCATTTTGGTATCATGAAAACTCTGATATTTAACAAAGTTATTAGACTAAGGTTAAGGGATAATCCATTGCCACCTGTCTGAACTTTCTCTCTCCTCCATTTAACTTCTAGTATCACTATTCCTTGCTGGACATCTCTCTGTCTCCTTTGCCATGACCTGAATGTTGCCTCTTCACTGAACTGTCTGCTTCTCAACTTTGATGTGACTGGTTAAAATATTTCCATTTATCTTCTTTCTGAAGAAGGGAAAGAAAGCAATGAGAAATGACTTTAGCTTCCATTTTGTGTTTTAATTGTTAAGCAGCAAACCAATCTCCCCACTAATACTGACAACAGTCCTTCCTTCCACCTTTCTGCACACTATATTAGTATATAGCATTCTGAATCCTCTATTTTAGCATTTTGTCCCCTGGAATTTCCTAGTTTTCCATTTTTAAAAATCAGAATGATTCCTCCCAATTCATATACAATGGCCAACAGAAGTAAAATTTGCATGCGATTTGTATAACTATAAGATTTTCTCTTTAGACCCCAACCAACAGCATTATTTTCTTGAAACGCTACGAGGTATAGAACTTGAACAAAAATCTCCTCTTAATGCAATTAATTCATAAAACTACTATTCGTATCTATATGAAAAGGCAACCCTTTTTAAACATTAAAGAAGTAGAAGTTAAAATTCTGCATACAACCAACTGCAACCAAGACACTTTATAAGTTTATACTCACCCCCATTCGCTTTCCTTTACCTCCAGCTAGTAAAATAACAGAGACGCTTTTTTCTGGTACATCCTGAGAAGTTATCCAAAGTCGTACATCAAAGAATGAATTCATAAACCAAACTGAAAATGAAACAAATATTAATGAAAGATGTGATTTCAAAATTAAATCAATAGAAACCTGAAATCTGTGAAAGCATTTCCCTAGAAAAGTTGTTTTTGCAACAAGAAAGACTACAAGAACCATTTTCAGCTTTAACATGCAGATCCTACCATTCTGGCACTCGCACCACTTAGAGGTAAGTTTCTTACTCTATCTAGTTTGTCTCACTCACAAGTCATTAATTTGGTTCACCAAGGCAAGCCACCAAGCAAAAATTTATGTGTAATTCAAAGGCATCAGACTACTATAGGCAGCTCCTACAAGTCAAATGTAACATCAATACCTTAGTGTAGTTTGTTTCTAGTTTAGCATCTTGAACCACACTTGTAACATTAACGTTCATATGAGATCAAACTCTTAAAAGCTCCAACCATGCACAAGTAAGTTCCTTGGTGGTTCATAATCAGACAAGAATTCTACTGTCAATAATAAGATTGAATTCTCTCAGTTTCATCAAGTGTCTGATTCAGTTTGTGGTATGAACAAATATTCCTTGAATCCTCACTTTACGGACCCCCATAGCAATACACATCACTGAAATGTGGGACTTGTCACTTATTCACTCGTGTAAAGATTGCAATGTGTAAAAAGGAAACATTACCAAATTGTACTCAACTATTCGAGCTACAATGCGATGCATATGGAGAAGGCATCGGTGCAGTCCTCATGCAGAATAAACACCCAATTGCTTTTGAGAGCAAGAAACTCCACCCTGCTTAAAGGTCTTATTCTATCTATGATAAAGAGATGTTAGCAATTATGCATGCCTTGGCAAAATTTAGACAATACTTGGTTTGTGGGAGATTCATGGTTAAGACAGATCACAACAATTTACAATTCTTCCTAAAACAAAAGGATCTTAATGATCGTCAGCAAAAGTGGGTAAGCAAATTACAGGCTTATAACTTCGACATGGAATATGTAAAAGGAAGGATTATATTGTCGTTGATGCATTATCCAGAAGGCCCTACTTGTGTGCCATAACCGATATCACGGCATATTGGAAGCACTCCATTATCGTAGAGTATGCCAAAGCTTCCCATGCCAATGATATCATTGAAGGACACATACAACATGAAGATTATAAAGTAGTAGAGGGAATTATCCTCTTTAAAAATAGAGTATACCTTACACCGAGTTCAAAAATGAAGGAAACAATCATTAAAGAATTCCATGACAGCCCCCTAGCAGGACATCAAGGGTATTACAAAACATGCAAACAGGTAAGGGAAAGATATTCTTGGAAGGGACTTAAGAAAGACATACTTAAGCATGTCCAAGAATGTATGACCTGCCAAAGGAATAAGGTAGAGCAAACACACCCTGCTAGCTTACTTCAACCCTTACCAATACCAGAACAGAAATGGGAGAGTATCTCCATGGACTTTATAGTGGGCCTCCCCAAAGTACAAAGGAAAGATTGTATATACCTAGTAGTGGATCGATTAACCAAATACGCACACTTTATGGCCATATCTACAGAATATAGAGCACCTCAAGTTGCAGAGGTTTTCTTCAAAGAGATGTTCAGATTACATGGATTACCAAGAAACATTGTTAGTGACAGAGATAGCTGATTTCTTAGCATGTTTTGGCAAGAACTTTTTCGTCTGGCAAGAACTGTATTAACACCAAGCACAAGTTATCACCCTCAAACTGATGGTTAGACAAAAATTGTTAACAAATGGATAGAAGGATATTTGAGGAACTATGTTAAAAACCAACAGAATCCATGGGTAAAATGGCTACGCCTTGGTGAGCATTGTTATAATACTACGCACCATCTATCAATTGGAATGAGCCCATTCAAGCCATTATATAGTTACGAAGCCACTCCTTTTGGGAGTCTAATTCTTCCAGAAAGCAAAGTACCAGGAGCTAGAGATTTTGCACAACAAAACATTGACATCATGAAAGTTCTTAGAGATAACCTCCATCATGCACAGAACCAATAAAAGATTTATGCTGACCGAAACCGGACTGAGTGAGCATTTGAGGTTGGGGATTGGGTTTTCTTGAGATTACAACCCTATAAGCAACTGTCCATAAAAACCAGCGGAGCGGAAAAATCAAAGCCACGATTCTATGGGCCCTTCAAATTTTTAAGGAAGATTGGTGAGGTACCCTATGAACTAGAGTTACCCGAAAATAGTAGAATCCACAATGTCTTCCATGTTTCATGGCTAAAGAAAGTCATTGGACAACGAATTACTCCATGTGAAGAATTGCATCCACTCGACAATGAGGGTAAACTCATCCTAAAACCAGAAAGGGTTCTCAACATGAGAGAGAAGAAATTGAGGAATAAGATGGTTCCAGAATACCTGATCAAATGGAAAGGTCTGCCCGAAGAAGATGCAACCTAGGAAGGAGCAAAAAATTTTGAGCACCCAAACCTTAAATTGCTTGAGGACAAGCAAATATAGGAGGGAAGGACTGTGATCCCCCTGTTTGTAATTAGAATTTAATAAAAAAATAATATAGTTATATATATTGATTGATTATATCCATCAAATAAATAATCATTAACTAATAAATGAATAAATAATATTAATAAACGAATAAATAATTTAAAATTATTAATTATGATCGCTGCATCTGAAATGATTGGTGTAGTTATGCCACATATGTTCTCTGATTACTCCTTGAATTATATTGTTTATGCTTGACTCAGATATGATTTTGAGTCAATATGTTATAAGAATCATCGGTATTAAGAGAGTAACCAAGTACGTAATAACCAAATCGTTTGCTTGGAATATATAACAGCGATTAAAAAAAACCATAATGACTTACAATTTCAAGATGGAATCGAATTAACACCTATGATCTGCATTGATGATTAAAAGGACAAATAATAAACAGTATTATGGTCAGATTAGTTAATCATGAAAAGGTGCGAATATGGGATTAGCTATTATAAAGAGACAAGGACGTGTCTCTTAGAAGCATCGAATCAGGGATTAAATAAATAAGGAATATCATCAAATAAAAACAGGCATACATTCCCAGCGATAAAGGAGGAAAGTATTGATCTGAAGAAAGACAAGAAAAAGGCATTATAAGTATAAAGTGGATCAAACAGTAAGTCTGAAACCAAATAGCACACAGAATATTAAGTTATAATTAATACACTGTTGTCAGGTATGCTTCAGCATCCTATACTTTTCTAATAAAAGTAGTGGTAATCAACAAGGAATATATGTGTTTTTACACAGATTAATGAGCTATTGGGAAAATATATGAATCCATGATCAAGTCTTATTTCTATTTTAGAATCTGAGAAGGGAGGACAGGGGTGTTTCCAGGGAAAGGCCTGTCTAAATCCAGCCAATAGGTTGATTCCCAAGATAGGGTAGGGATCAGCGTCCCTTAGAACCTTGTGGGCATAGTCCCAAGATAGGATAAGGGCTTGGATCTGTAAACTTTGAGGGAAACCTATTGTGATTGGTATCTAAGCAACTTGGTTACATTCTAATATTCTTCTTCTCGAACTGAAATGGTAATTGTTGCCCCACTTTTCATCCTGTACCCATGCTGTCAAAGTGGAGGATTTTGGAGTCATGTCTGGTCAGTCTGGTCAGTATGAGTCTAAGTCTAAGTCTTTCTTAGGTAGGCTATCTTTGTCGGGTTTCCCTGTCATTGCCTTTCCTTCTCTTAGCCGGGCGGGTTGTTCTGAAGTCTTTCCATATTTGGGTAAGTTGTAGATCCCAACCCGGCAAAGATTTGTGCTCCAATTGATGTTCTTTTTCAGGCAAAGGTCGAAGACTGGTATGGATCGATTCCACAAGTCTCAACGATCCTAATGCAACAAACAGCGAGCAATTTGGTTAAGGAATGAGTGAGAACGAGCTCGGCCGGATTTTAGAAATCATCTTCTCCATGGCGGAATTCTACCTAAGAAAGTGATTTTCCGCAAAGAAGGATTTTACACTGTGCGGGAATCACACCTCTAAAGTGATTTTCCGCAAAGAAGATTTTTACACTATGCGGGAATCGCACCTCTCAAGTGATTTTCCGCAAGCTTAAGTTATAACGTGGTGGGCCCGATTTATTAAAAAGGAATATTCTCCATATTGCGGGTTTCGCACCCCCT
>MU223658.1:2275674-2289441 GCA_018584345.1 Thuja plicata
AGTTAATAACATAGAACATTGAAGTTTGAACAATATAATTATAATTATAATTTATAAATAGTCGAATCAGCAAATGGAAGAGTTCTATGAGTATCAAAATTATGAGTATCTCTTTTTTGGATGTTATATCAAATAATCTGATGTTGTCTTAAAATCTCTCTTTTTTTTTTAAAAATGCTTTATTTGTGTGCTTTGACGGGGGACGTCCGTGCGTCCCCTTTTGGGGTTGAGGGACGTTTTGGCGTCCCCGTTCTCCATCGGGGACTCTTTTGCGTCCCCCCGTCCCCGACGAAATGGTGGCTGATGGGTGGCGCCGCTGGAAACGCAGGAACGGCGTCCCCCCGTCCCGGGTGCGTTGGGGATTTTTTGGGGGGGGCGCGTCCCCGTGTTACACTGTTGTCATCCTTTGAGGATAACCATATACTACAGCTCTATATCCTTTTATCAACAGGACTCCTTGATCTGTTAAAGTAAATCAGATTTATGAGTAGATGTGAAGTATGGATCTTTTAAATTTATTGTTTCACAATAAGCTTTATTTACTAATGTATTCAATCTGCAGGTGGCAGCAAGTATGAGGAGAACACAATTCTTATTCACAAAATATATTGTTGAATCTACAATGTTGATATCGATCTCAATGGCTTGCACTTATCGATTTATGTACCTCCATTTACACCAATTTCATTGAGTATATATATCGCTTGGAGGGACATGTCTATGAATAGACATGCCTCCACACAAACAAAGTTCATGTGGAGTCATGTCTGTTCAAAGACATGTCAATAGTGATTAGTATTATTGTTAATAACAAACAGCATTAATCGATCTACATAATTTATCGATACATTATATTGATCATTCCATTGATCAAACTAATCGTAATCCATAAACAGGTATAATCGGTATGATTAAGTTTATACATAAATGTTAGATCGATTTCCATAATCGATAGCATATGAAATATTTCATATAATCATTTCCCATAAACGATTCTCATAACCGATTTACATATAAATGATATTAAAATCAAGGCTTTAAGAATATCGATTAAGTTGATAACCTCAGCAATATACACTTGGATTCATTAATGAATGGGATCGATTATGATCAACCATTTGATCATTAATTGATATTCAATCTGGTTCTTATGGATTATATATTAATCAGCATATTAGTTTGGTTGATATGATTATCAATTCAACATAGATTAATATATCAACATTATGAGTAATGATTTAAATATAATATTCACAAATGTATGTATAAATATTTAATATATATAATAATAAAATCAATTATTATTATACACATTTGATATGTGTACATACATATAATAAATCACTATTCATAATGTTGGTATAATCAACATTCCATTCATCCGACCGAAGCTACCATCATTAACACTCCCTATTAGCTAGGGAGGATAAAATCTATCCAAGAGTTTAACACAATAGATCCATTAATTGTGTAAGAGGAGAGATATCACCTCACCGTGATATCAGGAGGTATGGTATACCGTATAACCAAGAATATCAAGTCACATGATATTCACCATAACTCACAAATATCCATATTTATGGTATGTGCACTTTGGATCGCGTCTCATGATGCCTACCATAATGGATATCAGATCATGGCATATCCACAGATATTAAGACTCATAATATCCACCATGATGTCTCTTGTAAAGTCATTTTGGTTTATTTAATGATATCAAACCTTATGATACCTACCATAATGTCTAAGAGATACTAGCTATCATGACATGTCCACGGATATCAAGTCATAGTGAAATTGATCATTGTAAAGTCGTCACCTTACAATATCAAACATATACAAGTGTTCATTATTGAAAAGTCGTCACCTTTCAACAATGTCCACAGGGGGCCCGTGAAATCAAGGAGTCACACACATGACAATAAAAGAGTTTACACATTAAACATCTTTAAATATTAGTACAAATAAAGAATAATTGAGACTCCATCTCAAATTTAATTTACATTTTCAACCATACCAAGTTTATCCCGAAAGTGATCAACCTTCATCCTAGAGAGTGGCTTGGTGGGAATGCCTGTTGTCTGATCACTTGTCCTAATATACTCTAACTGGATCACATTCCTTTCTACCATGTCTCTAACAAATGATAAGGAATCTCAATGTGTTTTGATCTATCATGAAACATTGGATTCACTGAAAGATTGATACAACTCTAGTTGTCACAATGGATGGCAGTAGGATTCAAGGGCTGTCCAAACAGTCCTACAAGCAGTTTCCTAAGCCACACTGCTTCTCTTGCTCCCATGGAGGCTGCAATGTATTCAACTTATGTAGAACTCTATGCAATTGAGGATTGTTTCCTACTAATCCATGAGATCATTGCTAGTTCTAAACTGAAACAGCATCCTGATGTGCTCTTTCTGTCAACCACACTTTCAGGCCAATCTGAGTCAGTGTATCCATGTAGATCTAGGTCTACCTGTTTGTATCTAAGACCATATCCAATTGTGCCTCGAAAGTATCTCAAATGTGTTTCGCTGCAACAAGATATATCTCCTTTGGTTCACACATAAATTGGCTAAGTGCATTCACTTTATAACAAATATCAGGTCTAGTGTTGACCAAATACATCAAGGATCCAATTATCTGTCTCTAGAGAGTGGGATCTGCAAAATTTGCGTCTGTTGTTGCTTCCTTCAATTTGGGCAAATTTGTTTCCATAGGTGTAGACATGGGTCTACACTCCATCATTCCAAACCTCTTCAGAATGTCAATAGTATACTTTCCCTGATTTAGAGTGATGTCATCTGCCTACTGCCAAACTTCTAATCCAAGGAAGTAATGTAGGATACCCAAATCCTTCATATCAAATTCTGAAGCTAAGTCCTTTTTACATTGGGTAATTAAGTGATCTTCTCCTGTGATCAATAGGTCATCAACGTATAAAATAAGAATTAACATATCACCATCAATTACCTTAAAGTAGAGGTTTGGATCTACATCATTCTTGGAAAACCCTAATCCCAAGAGGTAGTGATCAATCCTTTCATGCGAGGCTCTAGGGGCCTGTTTGAGCCCATACAAAGCCTTCTTCATTCTACAAACATGTGATTCAGCCTCATGTATAACAAATCCTTCAAGTTGCTCTAGGAAGACTTCCTCCTCAATAGTGTCATTCAGGAATGCAGTCTTCACATCCATTTGATGGATCTTCCATGCCTTTGTTGCTGCAATAGCAATTACAGCTCAGACTGAAGTGTATCGGGCAACAGGGGCAAATGTCTCTTCATAATCAATTCCCTCTTTCTGAGAGAAACCTCAGGCAACAAACCGGGCTTTGTGTTTTTCAATGCTACTATCTGCAGTATGTTTGATCTTGAAAAGCCATTTTGATGATACAATAGATTTTCTTTTAGGCCTTGGTACGATGTCCCAAACATCATTTTTACAATGGACTGATACTATTCTGTCATAGCATCTTTCCAAACTTGATGATTGAGAGCTTCTTCAACACAAGATGGTTTTGAGTTTATGATCTCACTCATCAAGGCAACATAACTAGAGAATTTGTGAGGTCTCCTGCTTTCCCTGAAGGTTCCCTTTGGTGCTGCATGATTCTCGGCTTCCTGAATCATCTTCCTAGCCTAAAGTGGTCTCTTTCGGTTTACATTGCTAGGTTCATTTAAGGGAGCAATTTGACCAACATTTTCAATCTCTTCAGGAGTCTCCCTTTGAATCTCAGGAGCATGATCCTCTTCCATATTTTTAGGAGGATCTTGATCTTCTGTCTCATAAGAGCTTTTGGATCTCCTGAAAGCAATGTCTTCCTCAAAAATGATATCTCTGCTAAGTTCAATTAATCTTTGTCCAGGTATATATATCCTATAGGCTTTAGATATTTCACTAAAGCCTACAAATACTCCTTTCCTGCCTAAAGATTCTAACTTAGACCTCTTTTCTTTAGGTACATGAATGTAGACTGGACAACCAAAGATTCTTAAATGGCTTATATCAGGTTTGTTACTAGAGAATGCTTCTTTAGTCTAGAAATGAATGAGGACATCTATTTTGGATGTAGACAGTTGTTCTAGAGGCTTCAGTCCAAAGTGAAGTTTCTAAATCTTGATCATACATCATAGCTTTAGCAGCTTCAACTATAGTTCTATTTTTTCTTTCTTTGTTCTATTCTATTTGAAGGATTATATGGAAGGAGGTGCAGAACTCCTATCAGCTGGGATAAGCTAGAAGATAGGATAATCCTCGGTCCATAAATGCTTTCAGAAATGGAACGGTAGGTTAAACTGATCCCATAGAAGTTTGCAGAAGCTAATGATTGGCAGAAAAGCTATGCAGATGCAAAGCGAACGCCCAGACACTTTGAGGTGGGAGAGAAAGTACTCCTACAAGTCAAACCTCAAAAAAGTGCCATCACATTCGGGAATCTTCCAAATTAGCACCCAGATATGTAGGACCTTTTGAGGTCCTTGGAAGTCATCAACCCAATCGCCTACAACAATGCTCTACCTCCGGCTCTTGTCTGGTTGCATAACATCTTTCATGTTCCATATCTTAAGAAGTATGTATCAAACTTTGAACATATGATATATTGGAATTCTTTGCAGGTACAAAACCCAGGGGTGTTCATGATCCAGCCCATCAAGGTGCTCGAGGTACGTAAGCTTCGCTTGCGAAACAAGGACGTTAGGCAGTGCAAGGTCCAGTGGGACCAATATTATGAGGACAGTCCCACCTAGGAGGACTATGATAAAATACATCAACAATTTCCTTTTCTATTTTATGCTTTCAATCAGTTGAACTAAGTTTAGACAATGGATAAACAATATTTAAATGTTGTAAATTATGTAATTTCTATCATTGAGGACGATGATTGTAATGTCCCCTTTTTGCTATTAATGTGACACTACGTGACTTTATACGATTCCTTCTAGAAAAATGATCATTTTATTGATCAAATCAAGCAATAAACAATACAATGGAATCAATTATACAAATGCAGATACAATGGTGACCACAATGATATGTTTATTACTGGTAATTCCAAATGCATACAAAATATGCTTAATTCCAAATGCACACACTGAATCTTTATATGCTTCAAGAACGCAGTTTACAATATTAAGGTTGTGTCTGATGTAACAATATAGATTATGCACAATAACCTGAATGGTTGTCTCTGATCTTCGTATGTGATTCACGCTGCAATACAGGTTGGTGTAATGATATCAGCAGAGATATATGTTGTCTCTGATATTCTGGAATTATCTATGCAATACTTCTCTGTTGTATGAGTCGTCTCTGATTTATCAATAATGGTTTATGCTCCTTCAAATAGATGTCATCTTTGATATATAAGTGAAATGTCTGCACCAACGGTTGCTATCGCAACCTTCTATGCTCTGAGTCGAGCGCTTTCCACAAGGGAATATATAAGTTATCAAATATCAAATTCTCACTCCTTGGTGAGCCGATCGGCTTGCATAAATATGTGCTTTGAAACATGAAAGGGTGCGGGTGGAAAAGTCGTCACCCATCATAACAATGTATAATTTATTGTTCACAATAATCATTCATGATTATTGTGAATTAATCATGGTTCGTTATTGATAACAATACCATAATTAATCAGGAATCATTAAGTGCAGTCGATTATGTGATTAATCATGGATCGTTGATCTGCTGGCCTGATAATGCCATCGGCTTTGTATGATAGCACTGTAATAAGTATATAATCCGATACATGAATTGGAAATGATGCCCGATCATGCATTGATGATGCATGGTAATATCAATGCTGTTGATATACATATTCATCTGCTCTATTATCTGACAGAGATGCATGTGTATATAGTTGGAATTGCAAATATGATGCTTAATGCAAATATGTTGTGGGTGCATATGCGGTAATGTAGTAATGATGGTATAATGATATTGATTACCATTTTTTTTTACTTGCGAGATGGGGACATCACAGTCTCCCCCTCTTGGAAAATGCTTGCCCACAAGCATTCTCAATTTGTCAGAGTGGTTCTTGGATCCCAAGTGAATATGTAGAATTATTCAATGAATATCCATTGCCTCATGTTGATGTTGTTGATCTTACTATGCCATTCACCCATCTTAATACCCCCATAAAATGTGATATCCAATGTCCCCTTCTAACACCTTGTCGGCTTTTCTTTCCGTTAGCCTGTCCTAGGTTCCTATCGGCTATTCAAAGTTGGTTAGGAGACTTAGTGTTCTATGGAGTGGTCGGATTTTCAGTTTCAGTGGGTTTCATGTCTTCGACAGCAGTTATATTTTTAGTATATGCTATATTTAGTAAGTGCTATTTTGGGCACTTGACATCTGCTTTAGTTCCGATTCCACTTCAGCGTGAAGTGTTCTTTTGTTTTGATTTCATGACGGAACTCTCTAAGGTGATGGAAAATTATGTTTTGTATTTTTCACTCAAGTGTTTTAAAAAGTAAATAAAGACTTAAGTGATAATTTCAAAAAATGTGTCTCCAAATGGCACGCCTAAGCTAAGGAGACATAAGTTGTTTTTTAAAGTTATATGGGGCCTTTTTCGAGGGAATATAATATACGAATATTTGAATTTGCCCTAATATTTCCCATGAAGTACTACATATTGGGGTTTGTGCCCTCATTCTGTCATTTTGAGTTTGCACAGAGATAGAGACATTGTCGAAATGAACTTTGAGAGCTCTTCTTGGGATTGATGAGGACGAAAACCATCTGCAAGTTGTCTAGTTTCAGTGGTAAAAGATCCACCCTAGCTGGTTATTGAGTTCAGTAACAAAATACATTGATTTGCAGAGTTTTGGTGATGTGGATTTGATGAAATTGAAGATTTATGAAGTCTTCTGAGTTTTGCCTTCAAGATTTTGGTGTGATTAGTTGATTTTTGGTGTGTTGTTCATATTTGTAAGTTTTGGGCGTATCTTCAGTTCTAGCCGTACATTTTCAGATGCACAAGAACCCTCGTCGAGAGATTCATTTTGGTTTTTGGGTATTGATTCATTCTTCCTTCCTCAATTGGGTGACTCAATTTGATAGGCCATTTGCAGATTTTGGTTGACATTTGATTTTCCTAGGCCAAACACCCCTACGACAGGGTCGTACATTCCTTGCTGATATACATGGGGTTAATGAGGTTATAAATTGCTGTTGGAAGTTGCAAACACATCTGATATAAGGCGTCTAGGTGGTAGGAGGAGGACAGAGGTGCTCTTTGACATTTGGAGAGGAGAAAGAATTTTAAACAATCTATTCCCAAATCACCCCTGGTTTTCCAGCACCCCTTTTGACATGTGCAAAGAATTTTCTGAGATTTTTCAGACCTAGGAGGCTTGGAGGATCATTGCCTTCTCTTTATCTCAGTTTGGTGTCCAAGGACATGAATTGTCTTGTTAAAGGAATAAGGTTTTAGTCAGCAGTTCTGAGCCATGTGGTATGCATAGAGGAATAACATTGTGGATTTGTATTGACTGAAATCTTCAATTTTGGGCATTGCTACAGGCCTGTTTGGTTTTGAAATCATTTAATTTCCAGTGTTTGTCATGAGGAAACAAAAAGTTTAATGCTATTGTTGCGTGTTATTTGTTTCTAGTTATGTTTCTTTCGAATTCTTTTTATTATGCACATTATCACAAAAAACAAATGAATGAAATCTGAAAATAATATCAACCAGCAAACTTATGTTATTCATGTGACTAGGTGGAACAATAATTCCCATGTTCTATGTTTTGCTGGTTCCAGCTGTGGATGTAAACACACGAGCAGACATTTGGTGATGACCCTTAACTAATTAATAATGTGTAGTTAATATTTGTTTGTACAAATAATGTTTGGAAATGAATAGGTCAATATAAGATGTCCAGTAGTCATTCTGTTTATGAGCACTAACTTGCAGGAGTGATTGAGCCAAATAGGTAATGTAGCTGGTGAAATGTACCAAAAGGAGATCTCTGCCAAGGAGTGGACGATCTTCAAACTCTAGAGTATATCCCAATCGGGTTTCTTAGTAACCTCTTGTCACATTGTAGCCTCTTGTCACATTGTAGCTAAAGACACTGGATGTAATTGTAGTTGATTAATGAAATATGTATTCGCATTTTGTAGCTGGAAATTTTTAGTCTATTGGCAGATAAATAAACTAAAGAATCTCCAAATATTGTAGACAGCTAAAAGTGTAGTATTAATCGACTATGAAATTTCGTCTGCATTTTGGAATTCAATCACAATGGATGCCAGCTAAAGCCCTGTTGTTTATAATTCTTTTATAAGGTCTCATCCAAAAAGCTGAAATGGTTGTAAAGGTTTGAAATCGGCAAACGATAACTATTTGTTTCTTGTGATTGTAATATGGTAGATGCAGTATTTGTTTGCATCTTCTAATTTATTTGTGAATGGTTTAATTAGGGATTGATGTGGATGTCTAGAATGAACTAGGAATATATCTTAGAATAATTCAGGACTTAGTATTCCTGCAATTATGTGTTCTGTTCAATGCAATCATAGCTGCAAAGAATGCCCTTGGTAATTGGAGGTTAGGTTTCTTAAGAGCTTCGAACTAAGTTAAACTTCCCTATTTTTATTGCTGCAAGAATATGCCATGGATGAATTAATAATTTAATTCATAATGAACAAGCTAAGAAGCTCTATAATGGATGGTTCATAGTGTACAACACTTGTTGAAGCTTTTGTCAAGGGAGTAGCGAAACTCCAAGGTTAATGAGTCAGAGTGGTACAGAGTGGTACTGAGATGGGTGACTCTTCAAAAGTCCTGATGGTTCACCTATATGAACTTCACCTAGATGCAATAAGTGTCAAAAGGACTATTTATGTTGATAAGAGATAAGTACTTGTGAACTACTGCTAGTGCAAAAGTAAAATATGAATCAAGGAGATTGACTCAAAAGTAATGCAGTTAAATATGGCTAAAGCTTCAGATAAAAGGAAACTTCTCAAAAGTCTTGACTAATGTGATTCCTCTCACATTCCCTTGCAGGAAACCACTGTCGTGAATCGCGATAAAACTGCTATGAGCTCAATCAGGAAATCGTTTAAATATAAAACAAAAATTGAAATGAAAAATTCTGATAACTGTATCATTGAGAATCCGAAATTGAAAGCCCAGGAAACATTCTGACACATAGGTGCTACGAACTATATCTAAAAGTTCAATATCCAATATTAATGAATCGCGTGTAATGGTGTACCATTTCTGTGGAGCTTAACATTAGAAAGAGTGAGAGATTAATAAACATGTAGAGAAATATGATCTCGGTTTGCATTCAATTAGGTGAAGACGCGATGATGGATCATGAAATCTAGTCAAACGTTGATGTTAAGAGTACAAACACAATTTTGTCAGGAAGACAAAAAAAATTGCATATAAATATTTCGAAGCATTCGACAGTGAGGGGCAAAAAGAATCCAACATACCTGAAAAGCATCGGCATTAGTAGTCCTATCTGCAAGAGCAGCCCTTATCCTTATAGTTGAAAAACAAGTGAGCCCTGCACATGACTAACAACACTAGCTCATTTTCTGACCTCTCAATCAATGCAAATTGTTGGTAACATGGTGGAAAAATCATACCTTTACCTCTAAAACAGAGAGCACTTGTACGTGTATCTCTCCTTCTCCTTCCCCCTGATGTTGCAAACGAGATTGAAGAGCGAGAGTGAGTAGGAATAATAAGAGCACGGTTGTGGCAGCCGCTGAACTGAACCAATGTTCTTTCCATTGTCTGCTGCTTGCTTGCTTGGTTGTTTTTCTTTTCCGCTTCTTCGCCACCACTGCTGCTCTATGCCTTTGACTTCACCGTACACACCCTCCACAACAGGAAACAGTGAATAATCCCATGCACATGAAAGGAATAATATGGTAAGCTGCGACAAAATAAGAGCATCTCATAACAAGAGCGGTATGTGTTTATTTTATTCTGCACCACGACGCGGTAATTATGTTTATTGTTATGTGATAATTGGTATTTGTGAGGGAAGAATTCCCTTCACATAAATTTAGTCTAATTATACAAATGCAAACAAGAAGCCCGCTTGAGTTAATTTAGGACTCGAGCTTGATTCTCTATTTGGTTTTTATCTCACCAAAAAAAAAATTAAATTGTATTCAAATTATTTAATTTACTTTTTAATAAATTTATTTTATTTTATTTTTAAAAAAACATCATTTCTTATATTGGCAATTCTATTTCATATCAAGATACTTCATGAGAGCTTGGGTAATGTCCTACGAATCTTTCAATATGGGACCAAACAATCATCCACACTCAACAATTGAGGAAGCTAAGTCCATCCTTGAAACCAACTACAATAGGTTCATTTTAAAACCCAAATAAAATATGAGGTAAACTAAGCCATACCATGACTGATAATGAGAAGTAAATACATCAAAATGCTCACAAGAACAATAGGTATCCAAATCACAAGCTCATTTCCATCCAAACCTAATGGAACACCCTTATGTCACAAATGTGTAGAAACATACTTAAATACGCAAAATACCAATAATAAATGCATAGGATTTATGCATGAATGTACACAAACTAAGCATGAATGCACTGGAACTAAGGTAAATGCGCAAAAATATAGCAAAAGTGTGCACGAATATAAAAACTTAGGAAAATTGCAAAATACAATATGTTGACTCCAACATACAACCAAATAATGAAAACCTCCACACTGGGGAGTACCAGATACATGAAATCAAGGCAATACTCACTCGATATGATCACTAAAAATAGAAATGAACTAAGCTACTAAGCATGGTAATATAAAGCATAATCATTGGAAGCAAGTACAAAGAGATAGAGGAGAGTACATCATCTCTGATACTATGCCACTAGAAGTAGTCCATCAACCATACGTTGGTCCCTAAAAGTGACGTGCAGTCCTACCCAGCCATGTGGTACCCTTAGACTTACCCCACCATGCTTGTGGAGATAGTCACACGGGCCTAGCAAACATAAAGCACATACAAGAAATAGGTTATCACACATGCCATAAAAGTGCATACAATCAGGGGATGGCACATCAATCCCAATGTAATCACTCAAACAACAGATGTTAAAATGCAAGTACACCAAGGTCACTACACAAATCTAGACAAGGTATGGTGGTGAGACTCAAGAATGGAGTGTCAACACATAATACATGAAGGCTTATGCAGCTTCAAGCAATTCTTTTCTTATCAAAGAGGCTTTATTATGTCAGCGCAATGTCACTTAAACAACTACGATTGTGTTAGCTCAACATCTACAGATGGTCATGGTTATGCCGACTCAACATCGCTCAAATGACCATTGTTGTACCAACTTAGATGGTCATGGTTGTACCAATTTAGAAGGTCATGGTTGTACCAGCTCAAACAATCATTGTACCAATATTAGTTTAATCTTGTTAATATGTTTTACCCTATTTATTTATTTAAGTTACCATTTTATTAATAACTCTACCAAGCGTTGCCCTAGAGACCCCTTTGTGTCCCAGCCAACCTTGGAGAGCCACTCCATTCCTCTACTCTACACCAACTGGTCATCTCGTTACAATCGAGGAACAATGCAATGCCCAAGCAATAAAATACAATTCAATAAAATACTCTAAGCCATGCAACAAAGGAAGGCAAAGTAAGCTCAATTGGACTCATGAAGAGTATGAGTCACTCATATCTTATCATAGGAGCATAGCTCAACTACGTGCAAGGGTGTAGTCTCAACACCAACATTTGTACATCACAAGAGGTCTCAACACAGGCATATAGTGAATCAATAAACAAGGCAATGCAAAGACTATAAAATACAAACCATGAAATAAAAAAGGTGTTTTCTTCATGCATGAATCAAGCAGCACTCAATTAGGGTACACCCAAGAGTACAGATCTCTATAAATCCTGTCAAATAGGCATAGCTCAACTATGCTCATGGATGCGGTCTCAAACACACACATCAATAAAACCAAGATTGCAACTCAACCATGCAAGAATAGCCAATAAACCAAGGCAATAAAATAGTGCACCAGCACGCTCTATTGGCCTCGTCGCCAAGAGCATGGATCCCAAAATGGTTTGACATAAAATGTACATGGGATACTTGTTGGTTCCTTTTTGTGTTGTGATAACTGGACAACAACCTTTTCACTTTGTGACAGAATCTTAAAGAGAAGTCAACTCCAAATATTATTTAATGTAGTGAAAAGGACCAACTGACAAGCATGCCTACCATACTTCTACACTTTAGGTTTTGCTAAACCAAGGGGGGACACCCTATAACACCTTCAAATATTCTTTAAGATGTCAATCAAGCAGGAATCTCATAAAAACTCAACATAACCAGGAGATACTAGATAAATGGCTAATTATACATTAAACATCAACCATGAAATGGAGCATGAGATGAATAGAACATAACAAACTTGTGAAGATACAAGACATATTGGAGTTTATGTTTGTCTTTATAGAAACATAGCCAATATATATACTACAAATGCAACAACATGAGAACTACTAGCTTATGATCAGTGCCTTATCCATTGGGTTAAAACTCTCAGAACAAATATAATATGCAGAATTACTATCAGAGACTCTAGGCCATAAACAATTATCCCAAACCCATACTACTTATGAAATCCTATTGCATACTCAGATGAATCTATGCACTATTTAGAGCATCATTTAATTTGATCCTTGATCAAAACTCTAAAACAACTACATACACACAAATAAGATCTATGCTAATAAATTGGAACATTCATAACTCATCAGATGAACACCACAGGAGAGATTGGAACCAGGATCTTTATATTAAGTATAGAGAATCACACTTCTATTTACAAAATGTAATCAAAGATAACCACCTGAATAAAAACTACAGACCTTAAACTTTATTTTTAATCTTGAAACTAGTCTAGTACAATTTCTACTATATTTCCCTAACTAAAAACTTTGCAATATGTTTATAATGTACGATTTTCCAACCACTCCCAATGATCATAGGAATCATTTTATAGAATAGGATTGCAACAAGCTACATATCAATTGGAATGAGGACAAAATATGTGACTCGTACAAAAGACAAAATAACAAGTGAAGTAATAGCCACTTTGTTACAAGATTTTTCTAAGTACTTTGTCTTCTGACCGCCTAGTTACTGTTATCCTAGTTTTCAACATGCATCAAAATAATCATAAACAGGAAGAGATTGCATTTTAGAGGTCCCATTTATATCCTTCAGGTATTATTAATCAACATTTCATAATTACATTCATTTTTAGAAAATGTCATTTTGTACTTTAAGAATTGATCACATTCCAGAATTTCTAAATTACAATTCTGATCAATTACATTGTGCATTCAAGCTGAATGTATTATACAAATGTTATTTCATCCTTCTTTTCATGTCAAAACAATAGTACATTGCAGAATAAAAGGCATAATTGAAAGTATGGAGTATAGGTCCCATGCATTGCCTTCTGGTTGGATTTTGGTGCTTGCATATTAGGTCTCCATTGTTGGTTGCATATCAGGTCCTAGGTCTTCATGGTTCCTTCATTTGCATATAGGTCTTCTTAGGGTTTACCTGCAACATGGTGAAAAATATGTTAGATCCAGTTGGATCTAAGCAATACATGGAACATAAACAACACACAATCAATCTTTCTGAAAACTACATATCAATCTGATGAAATCAATGTAATAAGAAAACATTCATCTATAATATCTGAA
>MU223658.1:2304748-2320883 GCA_018584345.1 Thuja plicata
ATTGCAAGTTGGACAGAAATTAACAGTCTCAGATCATCATGGGTGTGCACATACAGAGAAAAAACATAATGGAAAAAGCATTACAAGATACTTAGAAGCTTCATTTAATAAGACTATGCTTGATCATCCTGAGATATTGCAATACATAATGTGTTTTAAAGAAACTATCAGGACAGTTTCTTTTTGCAAAGTTTACATCTCATATAGATGTTTTGAAATGATGAACATTCTTGATAACTGAACAGAGCATGTAATACTGATAAGAATTGTATATGCAGAATGGGTTTATTGTTCTGAAGTAAAACCCATTGGAGTCACAAGCCCATGCTCGAACTCCATGGGTTTGTTCTTTCCTAAGTGTACTTCAAGAGAAAAACAGTGTATTTTTACATTAAAGAACAACAACATATTCAACATATCTGTGTTTTAAATGCTAACAGAGATGCTCGGTATTTTCATCAAGACTACAAACTAATAGTGTTTTTTAACATAATGTTGCAATTCAATATCTTATGTATGTTTCTTTTTCAAACAATGGAATGTCATTGAACAAAGAAGCATATTTTTTGTTTGCTAATTACTTGTATTTGAAGACAGCAAGAATAATGTTTTTATCAAAACATTCAGACAATATAAATCCCGTGGTTCACTTCAGAATGGAAATAAGTATCAAATCGACAACTCCAAGTGCAAAGCTGTGTGGTTGTTTTTAAAAGTGAAGCAAGTAAAAGCATGTCAGAATGACAGTGAGCTTTGACATTGAGAAGAGTCGAGGTTCATTGGCTTGAAAACAAGCAAATGATAGTTCAGCAGTTGTATAAAGATTTAAAGCTACACGGTCGACATCAAACAGAGTACACCAACATGTACTAAGAAAGTGGAGATCATATTAATGCAAAGAGTAGAGATTGAACAAACAACAGAAGAGATCGACTTATCTGTATGTGCGAAGAGATGTGTCTTCATGTTTCCAATCATGATGTAGCAACTCGCATGAAAAAATGTGAAGCTTATGATTGAAAGATGTCATAAAGCTTAAAAACCAAATGTATCCACTCCATCTTTTAGTCATAAGCTACATTTTTTCAAAAATGCTGAAGAGAGTCATGGTTTCCAAAAAACCCACATGGTGGTCACATATAAAACATTCATAAATTGGTCTGTTGCCTGCGGGTCTAAAGGAGTGTTCTAGCGGTGGTGGTGTTTCATTATCACACAACAGACTGGGGATAAGTCTGAAACTATGACTGAGATGTCCCTAGTTCAGAGCCAAGGTTCGTGGGTCGATATCTCAATCACATTTGAAGACCACTCCAATATTGTAGTGGTGTCGCATCTCAAATCTACCAAGTGGTGGTCAAATAGAGAAGAACTCCCTGAGTCTTCTTCATACACTACAAGTTCAAAATCCGCGATGGAGGTAAAACAACTAAGTTGCAAATCATTATTCAGTGCCATGTGTTATGGCATATTATTAGCAAAATATCCCAACAATAAAACAAGTGCAAGTAAACTTACAGTTGGGGCCCGTGTTCAAGCAAACATCAGATCAAAATTCGTGGCCTTTGAAGTGAGATTCAGAGAAAAAGATGCCATGTGTTATGGCAAACAAAACTACATCTTTTCCTTCCTATTAAGAGCTTGAAACAGAAGTTATTTCCCATAGAACATGGAAGATTTCATTGCAGATGATCATGGTTTTGAAACCAACATGGCAGCATTACAACAGAAAACCCTAAGATGCAAAGTGAGTCGATGAAAAGAATGCAATGTGTTTTACTCAAAACTGAAGTCCACTGACAGCTGAAGTAAATGCTATGTCAGTGCCAGTGCATCAACATCCCTTCTACAAAGCCACATTGGTACTTTTAAGTGTCACGACATACTGCAACTGTCTTTTCTTTGAAGATGGTCATATCAACATCAAATTCAAAACAAACTGCAGTTACCTCCAATGCTCGGGTGTGGTGTCGACAGAGTTTATGTGTGGTGATGATGCTGAGTAGTGGTTAGGGTTATGTCTCTCTCGATTTGCTAAGTGGGGTTTTAGGGTTTGAATATTATATATTCAAATTAGGTTGATGAATTTAGCAATGGGATGTATCATGTTGATAGACCTTAGGGGTGCTATTATTTAGGCTAGATTTGGGGGAGTAAATTATGAGTTTAGTGTCTTGATTATGGTAAGGTGGTTTTGGAGGGAAGACTTTTTTTTTGAAATAAGCCATGTTGGATATTTAGGGAGAGAATCTGCATGTTGTTAGGGGGGTCAAAATTGGTGGAGAATTAACTTAGTGAATTTTTACTATTCCTATAGCTGTGTTTTCTTTCTTTTTTGTATCCTTTGAGTTGTAGATATTAGAGAAGAGGCTCAAAGTGAACTCATTGTTCCTTGATGCCTTAGATTCCTATTTGTAATCACATTCTCTCAGATTTTGGTGAAGAATAAAGCAGATGTTTTGGCTCATACATGTGGAGTTTTGATTCTATGATCCTATTTCATCTTTCTTTGCAAGTGTTGTTTTCATTGTTATACATGAGAAGTGAGTGTGTCTAAATTCCTTCTTAAGGTGACTGGTTATTTAAAACCTTGTATGGAAAACGTATGTTTGTGAACTATTTGAGCTATTTGTGGTTTAACCCTAGTAGTAAAGTCTGTTAGCCTATATGTTGATTAGAGACTTGAAGGGTCAAGCTTTTGAATGTAAGTTGGAGTTACTATTTTTGTATTTTCATCAAAAGTCTGAATTCATTCTTGGTGTATCACCCCATTTCCCATTCAATTTTAAAACTTTCTCCCTTTTCCATAATACAAATTGCAAATTAGGAGAGTGATATTCCATATTTTATAGGAACCGGCCTAGAATCTGGAGATTCCTCTTCATTTATAGTCTACCCATAGCCAGGAGAGGTTTCCATTGTTAAAATGGAATTGTCGTGTAGCCCTAATGCCTGAGTTAGGGTGACAATTCTAAACCTGAACAGTTACTCCAATTTCTTTGAACTTGTTTGGAAGTTGCCACCTGGATTTTGTTGCCTTGGTCTTCTAATGTATGATCTTTTGTCTTTTCCTGTTTTGTTGAAAATGTTGGGAAGAACTATCACTTGTTGTTTTTACACCACATCATCTTCTCCTTGGTTAGTTGCAATGTATTTGTATTTCCAAGAGTTCAACACCTCATCATTCGGCCAAGGGAAATTGACAACATCCTCTTTCATGTTGTTTAATTCCTCCCAACTAACCTTAGCCTTTTTAATTTCCTCTTTCTAGAATTCAAAAAATGACTTGGCCTTGCTAATAATTTCAACAGTTTGGACAAACAAAAGTACACTTTCCAAAGTGATGATACTATTTTTCCTTGTTGCCAACTCATCATTCATTTGGCTCATCCATAAGGCTTCCCTCTTTATCTCATCATTTTTCTTGAATATATTTGGGAACATCTCATAACGGTCCTTTGAGTATTCTTTCTTCAATGTTTCCACCTTTTTAATGATGATGCTCCTCCTTATATCCACATCAATTAGTTGTTTAAAACACTTGTAAGTGATAGCTAGTACAATGTCCACATTGTTCTCCTCCTTTGACATGGAATATAAATCCTTCAATTCTGCCCTTTTTCCTTTCCATCTCAGCATAATTTGATCCCACTTATTTTTATCTTCATTGAAAGAATCTAGGATGCTCATAATTTTCTTACCCTGCAAGTAAATGGAAGAAGGACCCAAATCCTAAGTACACAGCATAAGTGTGGCATGTATCTTATCTTCATATCTTTGTTTTATCCATGCATGTGCTTCTCTGAACTTTGTGCAATCTTCATCCCATTTCTTTCTTGACTCATCCAATTTGGTCCTTTCAGTAATTAATCTCTCTCTTTCTAACTCCACGTCTGCTTTTGTAGTAGGATTTGATGGCATGGGAGAAGGAGGAAATTCTATGATAGGCCTAGATGAGGAAGGCCTATGTTATCATCCTTTGAGGAGAAAACTGAGCTAATTGTTTTCCTTCTAATATAGCAATTTTCTTGTCTTTCTCCACGAGTTTTATCTGCTCCTCATTGTATGCCTTCAAAATTGTTTCCAATTGTGTTCTGAGCTTTTGAATCTCTTGCTCTTTCTTTTCTACCACTTTCATGCCGAGTTTTGCAGATTCTAATGTTAGGCTAGCTACCTCTACCCCTAAAGTTTCTGCAACTCTTCTTTCTATTAAGCTGCATGAATGTTCACCTTGAGCATTTCCATCAGTTTTCTTATTTTCCTTCTTCTTTAAGGACCACATTACCAATATTGCATGGTCTTCACTAAACTTAACACTTGTAGATACTTCATTGGTATGCATTGGTTTAGTCTCTTTTCTGATGGCATCAAAAACCATAGCATCAGTTATATCCCATTCTGGGAAAATAAGGACTCCTTCCTTCCTAACCAATTCTTAGCCTTCTTCAGGAGTGATCTTATCAAATTTAGCTATCATCTCCTTCTTTACCTCTATTTCAATCTCTTCTTTACACTTGTCAGGTTGATTTTTCTTCTTTTGCTGACACTTTTCTCTGAATTCATTAATATGAATTCTCCACAAGAACTGAACAAATGCCCTGGCTTTTATAAACTCATTATCAGACATGAATTCATCACTAGCTTGTTTGGTAATCGGATCCAGCTCTTTTCCTACAAATTCTGCAATTGTCAAATCTATCTCAGTATTTTTAGGAGCCTTTGGCATCCCTTCTTGCATTTCTTGAGATGTTACAACAATGTGTCTTGTCTTCCCCATCTGTACTAATTTCTCAACAATTTATTGTTCATCTATTTGCATGGGAGATTAGGAAGGGGAGTAAATATTCTCTTGTTGTTGTTCTCCTTCTTCCATCCTTTTCCTTTTTGGGGATGGCAATGATTGGGCATCTGATTCTAAGGGTGTTTTTTCCTTTTGAAGGATAAAATACCTTTGCTCTTGGCAATACCATGTTATATCCCTTTCTCTGCTGCACAACATACCTACCTGGTGGAAAACCCCTAGCAGAGATAACCCTATTCAGGATTGCCTTAGCCTTTTCTGGCTCTACTTCTATGACCTTTTCTTTCTTTTGGTTCAAGGCCTGCATGATATCCTCAAACATTATCATTAATGTATTAATTTTTTTGGGCCAAGGATTGAACTTCTTCAAAGGGTCATATCCTTTATCAAAATGTTGGACAAAGTCCAGAGTCTTTTTGTGAACAAGCCGCTTTTCTTTCTTAATCTCTTGTTCTTGTAAATTGAATTCATTCTTGGTAATGTCCTCTGGAAAGTTAAATTGATGATCTAATATCAGACATTTTGTTATTTTTCTGAACATATCACTGAGGAAACCTTCGGTGTTAGCACATCTCACCACTGATGTTGTCATATGATAAGGCTCTAAGTATTTGTGTAGATGTGTCCATCCCCCTTTGGTAATAACAAATTGATGAACAATTATGATAGTAGGGAAAATGGGACCTTTCCCTTTTCCTGTCAATGCATCCTCTTGTAGGCCACCAATTTGCATAAGTATTTATGCAATGCCTATTTTGAGCGGAACTTGATAAGGGATTATATTTGGGATTCCTCTAAAACCATCAACTCTGAATATAGTTGACATAGGGTATAAAATAATATCACCCCAATTGTGTACTATATTAATGGATTGAGAAAATTCCTTTGGTCTCAACAGAGTCAATAAACCTTTAGGGATTCTAGGATTTTCTGTGAAGAATAAGGCTTTGAGCCTAGAAGCAAAACAACTATCAAAGGTGATGTAGCTGGCCTCCTTTATATCCCATGACATTTTTGCACTCCACAGTTGAACATGCATCTCTTCATCATCTTTGAATCTCATTAAATCCATCTCCTCCTCAAAGTAGTCAACACTCTTAAACAAGATCATATGCATGAGCATGGAATACCATCCAAATGGCCTGGATACCTTTGCATTTTTTATTCCTATCAAACCTTGGTGAATCAATTCAGAAATATGGGTGGCAAAATAAAAAATGATAGCCAAATGTGGGTGAAGAATTTGGACCATCATGAACATATAAGGAATATGCATTACTGCTTCTTCATCTTCCCCCAAAACATGACACAAGGCAATGTACATTATTTTGGCTCTTGGATTGAAATAGTCCAATTCAAAAGGTTCAGGTGTATTGGGGCCTACAACAACTAAGCCTCCTATCTTATTAAAAAAATCCTTCAAAGGTTTATCTCTGAAGTAGTTTCTCTGAGCTTTATAAATTTCTTTGAATTGATTGAAATCAATACTTTCCATCTGAACTGAGGGATCATTTAACTTGAAAACCTCTCTTATCTCCTCAACTGATATGCTCACTAATGCTCTATCATTTATATCCCATACAAACCTAGAAGTACTTTCATACCTCTTTCCAATTTGAACCAATAAATCTATGTCCATGAAAACCCCAAAGGTTATTAGCTTCCCTGCATCAAATTGCCAAATGTTACTGTTAGGAGAAAATACATTTCTTTCGCTAAAAGCTAGCTTAAACAGATCCAAACCAATTTCACTAGTCTTAGCATCTCGTGCCCCTCTACCCTTATCACCCTTATCATACAAAGCCTCTCCTACTTTCAGACGCATATGTCTTGGCACCAATTCCTTAAATTTTGAAGCATCATTTGTTGATTCATTCAACTGCTGTAAAAGATCCTCATACACATTCCTCTCTAGATAATTAGTTTTCCCTTAAAACTCTCTTCTGGGTGGCATTCTTAATTTAGGGTTTCTAGACAAGTAGCTATAATTCTCATATACAAACAATCTATTCACAACACCAAACCCTAATTCTAATTTAAAATATAATTGCTGAGAAATGTATTCTCAGAAAAACTTACCTGTTCTTCAAATTTTGGACACAGATAGAAAAATTTCCACGATTCAGCTCCACTTCAAATCACTTTGTTAATTATGGCTTTGTGAGATTTTATAGAAATCTTATACATAATCTCCACTAGGCTTTAACATTTATTTCTTGCTGTGACAGCCACACACTTAGCCATTATTTTTGCTTCATTTGAAACTTCACGGTCCAATGGCTTAGAAAACCTTTACTTTACCAGTTTAAATCCTAACCATCGATCTCAGCACTTCTCATTACATCCTGCGACTAGAAATCATTCATGAAAATCACCATCAATTTGGACACGTGGAGGGCAAGTGCGTTGGCTTAAAGAGTAGATCTTGATCACTTTTTCCTTGCGGCTTCACGTTGTTTTTTAGATCAAAATCAACTTGCGGTGCCTTTATATTTATTTACCTCTGAATGGGTCCCAATACTTATCCACGTGGTGGGAAAGTGCATTGCCTTGATAGATAGATCTTATGGATCTTCAGCTTAAGGCAATGCACCAGCCATTAGATTTAACTTAACTTGCCCGCAGATTACTTAATTGTCCTTCTTACTAACTGCAGGTTCAAACTCCCTGCTAGGACACGTGGTAGCAAGGCGCATTGCCTTGATAGATAGATTGACTGCATCTTTAAATTAAGGCAACACGCTGGCCATTAGATCAATCTTAAGTTACATCCTCTTTACTTGTCTTTTAAATGTTGAACAAGGCCCACCACACACCAGGTGTCATTCAAGCGCGTTGCCTTGATAGATAGATCTTGCGCATCTTCGGCTTAAGGCAACACGCTAGCTGTTCGATCAAAACTGAGATATGGACCTTTTACTTTGACTTGTTTGACTTCATTTGGACCCACTAGAATAGGTGTCAATCAGGGGCATTGCCTTGATAAATAGATTGGTTGCATCTTCAGATCAAGGCAGTGTGCTAGCCATTGGATTAAATTAGAAATGCATGCCATTTATCACCACCTTTTAAACAAAAGCTGAACCTGCCAGAGACACATGGCTACAAGGCGCATTTCCTTTATGGATAGATCATTTGCATCTTCAGCTTAAGGAAACACGCTAGCTGTCAGATTAAAACATAGTTGCACTACAAATGTTTAATAGAATAAAAGGCTTGCGGGGCATCCAGACTTAGGAAAAATTAAAGCGATTATGACTTAGAAATAATTTAAAACACGGCCCCACTTAGTGGTGAAATGAGACACATGAGTTTATTAGACTTTAAGTGACCAGATAAAGTAACGAAGGAATATAACAAGCTCCAAAGCCCCTAGGGTTTTAAACCTATACCCTCCAAAATTAAAAAAATAGACACCTAGGGTTTTAAGCAAAACAAAACCCTGCTCAAAGATTTTAAACACATGATTCAATTGGTTTGAATTTTTTTTTGCACAGACCTAACCATGGCTCTTTCTGGGGATGAATACCTCCTGTAGGTATTGCAAGAATTCAGAATCTCTGGGAGAAGCAGACCAGACTAATTGAAAATGACTACCCTACTCACACGACATAAAACAAAAACTAAAATAGGGAACAAGAAAAACTAACTGCAGGAAACACACTATATACACAACCTACTGTTCATGGATTATTAGACTTCATGAGAAGTATAACTTCAAGAATTGTCCATGAACTGGAAATTCTAAAATATTTTAGTAAGATCTTTCAATAAATAAGATTTTTGTCCATACCTTTCATGGACAACATATGGTCCCAACCAAATTGGGTCAAACTTTCCATGTTTAGCTTTACCTTCCAATCTGGCGTTCCATATTAACACATAATCTCCCACACAAAATTTCCTTGATACTGCCCTTTTATCATACAACTTTTTTTCTTGTAATTGAAGCTTATCATTTGTCACAGAAGCTTCCCTCCTAGTTTCATCCAATTCAACCAAGTCATCAATTCTCAATTGCATATCATTGTCAATGTCATCATCATATAATTGCACAAACTTGTACATCTACATTAAGTTATTTTGAGGTAGTCTTTCCTAAATCCCATATACTAAATCAAAAGGCACACATCCTATGGCTTTTTTAGAGGCCACTCTGTCTGCCCAAATAGCCATTGTCAACTTTGAGTCCCATGCCTTCTTATTTTTATCGAGGACTCTTTTAATGATCTTAAGCAAACTTTTATTTGTATTTTCTACTTGACCATTTCCTTGTGGGTGGTAGGGTGCAAAGTAAGATATTTGAATACCATATTAAGTACAAAAATTCATATACTCCCCAGACTTAAAGCACATTTCATTGTCTGATACAATTTTTTTTGGACACCCAAACCTGGTGATAATGTGTTTCAACAAGAAATCTATTACTACTTTACTAGTTTCCCTTTTAGTGGGAATTGCTTCAACCCACTTAGTAAAGTAGTCAGTTGCTACATTTATCCATGAATGCCCTCCACTAGATTTAGTTTCTATTTCCCCAATGAAATCAATACCCCATTGTTGAAAAGGGGCCTGAACTTCCACTGGTGTTAGAGGTACATTACCAGAGAATTTTAACTTACCAGAAAAGCATCGGCAAGCATCACATTTCTTGACCAATTGATGAGCATCTTTGAAGATAGTTGGCCACCAAAATCCTACTCTTAGAATCTTATGTGCAGTGGTCTTGGCCATGCAGTAGCCACCACATACTTCATTGTGCATTTCTTACAGAATTATGTCTGCTTGTTCCTCATCAACACACTTTAGTAAAACTCCTTCAGGATTTCTCCACCATAGCTAATCTCGAATTAGGGAAAAATAGATAGCTTGTAGCTTCAAGGTTATCTTCTTGTTTTCATCCATCCTTGGTGGACATTTCATTCTCTGTAAATAATAAATAATATTATTGTACCAATCATAATGGTCAAGGTTACATATAAATGGCATTTTTCTTCCTCTAAGGCATTTACATGATTTGCATCCAAATTTGTATTAGCCATCAATTTAACTAATCCCAGGCCTCTTACCAACTTTGTGATTTGGATTTCAGTGTTAAACTCCTGGATCCTGTTGATCCATCTGCATCTTTTTCCAAACACCTCCTGTTGAGTGAAAATGTCCTTTACTACTTCTGAGGGAACATAAACAACTACTATTGCACCTATCAAATAACACCTAAAAGCTTTAAAAACTTTCATCAGTGCATAGGCTTGTTTCTCAGTGATATCATACTTAAGTTTTGTAGCCTGCAATGAATTGCTAAAAAAGGCAATAGGCTATTCAAATCCCTCTTCATTTTTCTACAACAAAACAACAACAATAGTATGGCATGATGCAAAAGAAAATACATTCATGGGCTTTGAATAATAAAGAGTTCTTAAAATAGGGGCATCTTTAATAGCCTGCTTGATATCTTGGAAAGCCTAAGTGCTTTCACCATTCCATTCCATCTTTGCATCTTTCTTAAGCATCTTAGAAATAGGTCTACTTTTTTTAGCAAAGTTTATAACAAATCATCTCAAAAAGCTCACCTTTCCAAAGAAAGACTGTATACCCTTCACATTTTTTGGAAGTGGAACTTTATCTATAGCAGCTACTCTTTCTGGGTCAATTCTAACCCCTTCCTTTGAAACAATGTGCCTTAATAACTTACCATTTGTCACTCCAAAAGTGCATTTCCTAGGATTCAAAGAAATCCCAAATTCAAGATCTCTTTCAAAGAAATTCTCTAAATGTTCACAATGTCGTTCCTCCTTTTTAGAATATGTTGCGAGGTCGTCTTGATAGACCTCCATAAATTTTTGCAAAAAATATGAGAAAGTAACCTCAATAGCTCTCTGAAATGTGGCCCCAACATTTATTAGGCCAAAGGGCATTCTGACATAAACATATGTCCCCCAAGGTGTAGTGAATGTAGTTTTGAACTGTTATGACTCCTTAACCATTATCTAGTTATACCGAGAGAATCCATCCATCATGGACATCAACTCACAGCCAATAACTCTCTGCAACATGTTTTCCATATTTGGGAGAGCATAATTATCTTTGAGGGATGATACATTTAGATTCCTGAAATCCACACATAACCTGATATCTCCATTCTTCTTCCTAACAGAAACTAAGTTGGAGGCCCAAGGAGAATGTTTGATAGGCTTAACGATCCCTACATCTTTCAACTTCATTAGTTTTGGCTCCATTTTGGGCCTCAGTGTGGGATTTATGGGTCTTTACTTTTTTCTGAAAGGCTTGGCATCTTCTTTCAGAGGGATCTCATGTTGAAACAGATCCTCATTATATGCCTTAAGATCATCATATGTCCATGCAAAAACATTATTGTATTTCCTCAATAAATTAATCAGGTCCTCTTTTACTTTTGGTGACATTTTCCTTCCAATAAATAAGTTTTTAGGAAGCTCACTTGTTCCTACATTTACCTCTTCCAAATCCTCAGGTCTATTCACATTTTTAATATCATATGACTTATCCTTGTTTTCAAAAGCTCTTTCAAGCACAACTAGCCCTTTTGGTACTTTGTTTGACTTTGGATTTAACACTTCCCTGCCTAAGATAGTATCTCTTCCATCCATGGTCTCTACATATCCACTGAAATCAATTTCCTTGTCTACAAAGTCTGCTTCATAATGCAGAAATCTCTGGATGTCCACATCATCATCAAAGACTTATTAGTTCTCCACATTATTAGCTATTGAAGGCCTATATTGAACCTCTATTTTAGAGATCCCAACAAATGTAATATCTTTTAGCCTCAAAGCTATGTTTGCAACCAAGTCTGTCATTCTGTTCTGGCTTTTGTCCATCCAATCAATACCAAATGCATCAAAATTTTCAAGTTCATCCCAAACAAAATTTATGTATTATTTCAACCTATGATTCTTTGAAGCATACTTATATTTAATCTGAGACACTACTAATTCAGAGTCTCCAATGACTCTGAGACATTTGATTCCATGTTTGGAAGCCAATCTCATACCTATTAACACTGATTCATATTCTGCCACATTGTTTGTACATTTGAATGATAATGTAAATGAGAATTAGAAAGTCTTACCAGTAAGAGCTATCAACAACACTCCAGCACCAACTCCCTCCTTAGAACTAGCACCATCAAAATACATTACCCATAACTTATTATTTTAGATAAATTGGTTTCATCTCCAGCTAACAGTGTAGGTTAGAAATTTACTTCAACATGCTTTTCTTGTACTTGAAAAGATCCCATCTCAGTGTCTAAGAAAAAAATCATGTTTTCATTTTCTTTCTCCTCAATCATGTCATGAGTTTTGGTCTCTCTAGACACCTTAATGTTTTCACCAGCAATGTTAAACGTAGAAAATGATAAATTGCATTGAATAATTCCCCCCATTGAAGCACTCCATTTTCTTGATAACAACATCCCATATTGAGGGGGAATGTCCACTACTAATACACTCATTGTTAATACTTTGTCAGGGTAAGAAGCCAGCTTGTAAGGCAGGGCTTTGATAGTGCCAATAATATGCACTTCTCTTAAATCCACGACCTGACATCTCCCATGTGGTGTATCTACCTTTAATCCCATTAGTTTCATAACCTCAACATGTATGATAGTATTAGATGCCCCAGAATCAATCATGCAATTCTTCAACACCTTTCCATTTATAAGTAAAGTTAGGAAAAAAAGGATCTACAGTCCTTGAGGGAGTACTACCAACATTTGCATCCAAGAAAATTTGGGGAATCTTTGAAACAAGTTCATCAACATCCTTTATTTTACCTGCAGTTTTATCTTGTGATTCTGTCATCCTCTTATTTTCTTCTGGTCCTGTAATCCTTGTAGAAGCAACACCTTTTACCCATGTTAAGGCATTCTCCTTATGCTCACCTATCCTCATCATTTCCAGTAAAGGAACCTTAACAATAATTTGAGACAGTAGGTGCCCCATATCAACAGGGGTATACTTTACATCAGATAGATCTTGGTTTTCATTTACACAATCCTCTTCTTCAACCTAAGAGGCTAACTTGGGCTCATCCTTATTTTGTTGTTTATTTTCTCTTTGAGGGGGAGGCACCAAATTTTCTAGTGTTTTAACCTTCTATTTATACATAATGTTAGGACCAGTAGGCTTATTTGTCTTTTTATTATTGGCAACCTCAGCCTATTTTTCCTTTTCTTAGGACTGTTTGGTATCATTTTTAGTTTGTTTAACAAAAATGCTTGCAGGTTCTCCATCTACATTTCCAACTGTTATGTTTCTTAAATTATAATTACCCCTTGCTTGAGTTACCATATTTTCTATAATTTCAGTAATCTCCTCATCAGAAGGTCTTCTCAATACAGGGGTTTCATCACCTTTCTCAGCATTGCATCTCATATCATCAATTTTCCATTCTTGTATGTTAGATTCATCTTGGTGATAATATGTTTCTTCTCTATTTGATGGCCAGGTGAAAATTGTCTTTTGGTTTCATTATCATAAACTATTTCATCACAAAAATTTGAAGAGTCCATGGCACAACCACTATCATCATATGATTCCTCTTCATTGTCTTCTTGATCTTCCTTTGCAGAAATTCTTGCAACAATAACAGAATAATCAAGATTGTGAGGGGATTGGCAAGCCATACACCAAGAATTGTCATTGCACATATTCATAGTGGTCTTATGTAAGGTTTCAGGGGTCTTCTCATTAGACTTATCTTTCTTCTATGGGAGAATAGGTTTTCCGTCTTTCCATTGGGTAGTATAAGGGTAATTTTGTATCCTAGGTTGTCTGATGAAGTTACCATAGGAGGACTTATCATTTTTTGGAGCCCTATTATTATTATTTTCTATAGGATTTAAGTCCTTCAAAGCATTTAAAATCTATTTCAGACTGTCATCTTCTTTTGGTTTGACAACTGAAGGTTTATCTGATTCTTTTTTACTAAACCTGGTTGGTTTCCAATCCTCCCTTCTACCCACTTTTCCTGACACTCTTCTATTTTCTTCAATATTTACTATTATCTTATATGCTTCTCTAATATTCCTAGGGTTCTTGTCTCTTAGGAGATGACCCATCTTTGCATCAAAAGCATTAATATAAGTGGCGAGACATACCTTATCATCTAGTCTCATTACTTGAAGCATTTTGTGCATTGTTCTCTGGAATCTGATGTTGAACTCAACCACCTCTTCATTTGAGTTCTTTTTAATATTGTTGAACTGATTCAATATAAAACCCTCATTTATCTTGTCACCATATTGGTCCCTAAAACATTCTTTCACTTCATCCATGGATCCAAGACAATCATGGGGCAGTCCTCTAAACCAATCCCTGACATCCTTAGTTAGTGATTGAACAAATAATTTTGTCATGACATCATCATGTGCAATTTCATAGTCATCCATGATATCAATGAAATTCTTTCAATGCTCCTCACATGTCATAACATTATTACTAGCAAATTTTGGAAGCTTATCCCTAATATTTTTAGGATTTTCATTTGGATAACCTGGGATTCCAAGGAAAATAAATTGCATATACCTTTCTGTATAGACATGTGTTTTTTGAGTTGCATTGGTACCTTGGGAAGTTGATGTTGTAGCATTGGATGTGGCAACATTTCTAGGACCAACAAGTGGTGGCATAGTGGTGGCTAAACTTGTAGTTACTCCAGCATTTGCAACAGGTCCTGAAGAAGCAGTAATAACAGGAGAAGGACCAGAGGATTGCCTAATAAATTCAATCTTCTTTTTCATTTCAATAGTAGAAGCTTCCAACTCTACTTTCTCCAATTCTTTAGCAATGATTTCCTTCTCCCTCTTGGCTCTTTCTAGATCATTTTCCAACTTGAAAATTGGACCCACTAGAGGCCCTTTACCTTTAGGCTCATTTATTTCAAATCCCACTGCCTTTTTCTTACACTTGTCCTTTGGCTTTTGTGTGTTATACAACTATTGGACAACTGGCTCATTTTGAATATTTCCAGGTGCAGGAATAGAATTGATCACCTCTAAATCTAACAATTGCCTCTTTAACTATTTAGATTTGATCTGGGCTTGCCTGATCCTATCCTCTTTCTCCTTTTTCTCTTCTTTTTCTTATGGAAATTTTCTCTTGGATCCTCCTTTCCAACTCACCCACTTCTTCAAAAATTTCCTCCTAGTCTGGAAGAATAGATTTAGATTCAGAGGTTCCTTCAATAATGATTCTTTCTCTTTTGTGATGATGGGCATGAGGCCTATCAGATGAGGGAGAGCTCAGATCACTAGGAGCATTCCTATTCTCTTCACCTCTTCTTTTACTCCTAGATCTTGTTTCATGTCCTTGAGGTTTTCCATGGACTATCCTTTTGGCATACCTTGGTCCATCATCACCTCTCTCACTTTGAGAGTAATAGTCACTATACACTCCCAATCCCAGATGTGTACCTTGTTCAACTTCTACTGCATCTCTTTCATGATTTGGTGGGATGGGAGTCTCTACCCTTGTGTTCCTTGTTTACCTCCAAGCTTGAGGAGTAGTTCTATAAGCATTTCTATTCACTGATTTTCCAGTTTTGGAGGTAGATGGTATTTCACCTTACAAATATCCTCAGGATGAGTCTTCATCCTGGATCTAGTATTCTTATAACTCATAGTTAGATAATGGTGTATATATCAAATGATTTATAACTCAGCACTGATGCAGAGATTTCTTTGAGTCGCCACCCAACACTTAGCTGGGAAAATACACACTAACTCTGAGAAATATAAATTTTACTATGAAGGGACTTCATAGGATAATAGATAACAACAAGGGTCTAAGAAATATCCCAAATAATTTTCAATGGTAAAATAAAATACTTGGGACAAGAAAAGATAACTTTGTACTTCAATGGTCAACTAACTGGTAAAATAAGTGAGTAGGCCAGGAGTCTAGCTGAACTTGAAAAACCTTACTTCACTTACTGCAATTTAATTCTATTCCTCAGTAGAGTCACCATTTCGTTGGTTCCTTTTTGTGTTTTGATAACTGGACAACAACCTTTTTACTTTCTGACAGAATCTTAAAGAGAAGCCAACTCACGATATTATTTAATGTAGTGAAAAGGACCAACTGACAAGCATGCCTACCATACTTCTACACTTTAGGTTCTGCTAAACCAAGGGGGGACACCCTATAAGACCCTCAAATATTCCTTAAGATGTCAATCAAGCAAGAATCTCATACAAACTCAACATAACCGAAAGATACTAGATTGCAAATTATCCATTGAACATCAACCATGAAATGAATATAACATAAAAAAAATTGTGAAGATACAAGA
>MU223658.1:2321904-2332920 GCA_018584345.1 Thuja plicata
GGGGGGGGGGGGGGGGGGGGGGGGGGGGGGGGGGGGGGGTGAATCAGTGGCCTAAAAAATATTCCAATTAATCAACCCAAAAACTTAGTACCACACTATTAAGCCTCTATTTATCTTTAGCCCTATAAGATGAGTGCCTTCAAATATACTTATCAAATTACTACTGCTCAGAATGCTCTGTCAAACCTTGTTCTTTTAGTTTACCAAATAGCAGTCTTTCATTTACCAAAAAATAATAAATTACTTAGAGTATACCGATCAATCCAGATTAGTTATGTGTAATGCAAAACACTAAATTAATGACTCATAAACACATTGACACATGGATTTTTAACGTGGAAACCCTATTAAGGGAAAAAACCACTTGGGACCGGTAACCCAAATTTTTCACTCTTTCAAAGTGAGCTCAGTGAAGAGCCAACCCTGTTAAAGGTTACAAACACACTGTTAGGTGTGACTTTGTTAGAGGATTTAGTAGAATAGTTTGTCACTTGATATCAGGCATCTCTATGCTACCTTCTATGACCAAACCCAGTGTAGTTTTTCAAATGGTATCTGACATCTCATGCTATCTTCATGATCAAACTTTTTGAAACTCCTTGAGATGTATCTCAATATAGAAAGGATATTTAAATCCCGCTCGGTTAAGAGACTTTCTGTAACAATGGTTAAACTAAAACAGTATGATCTATTCACATATAAAACTTAGACTTATAGATTTTCAGATCTATTGTAAGCTCTTTCTAATCAATAAATCATTTCAATACCTTTTCTCCACTTTCTGCTTGGTGATGTTGTGTTCCTCTGTTTCTTGGTGTATGCAGAAATCTTTATCTCTTTCCTCACCTTGATTGATCAGGACTGCTTGAAGTTGTTCTTCATTAGTTTCTCTTCAACATCCTCTTTTCTATTCACTCCCCTTACTTTATTCGAAATGAATTAAGTTGTCTCTTTATAGACATGATATCACCGTTTCTAGGTTCTTGACTTTCTTGATCTTGGCATGATCCACAGTTCTTGCCAATTAGATTAAAACACAACTCTTGTTTTATCTCATAGAAATCTTCTTGCCAACTAGACAAAATAGCTTTAAATCCTTTACTTATCTCTGACTTTATCTTGTTGATGAAAAAAATGATAACAACCAGTTAAGTTTATATTTAGCTCTACCATCTAGATATTTTGTCATTTCTAAACTTCAATTAACTTTGGTGTTTTAACTCTTGTTAGCTTCGGTCAACACTTCAGTTCTCCTCGGGATTCTCCATCGGGGTTGTCTGTCCATCGGGTTATACTATAATTCTGGCTGTTAGTTATGCTTGTGATTTTGCTCATCGGTAATGCTTGTTGGGTTCTCTACTCGGGCATGAATGTGACTTAACCTTCAGTGATCTTTGTCCGTCGGGTTCCACTAGCCATCGGTTTTTGTAGTTACTTAGTGAATGCTTGTCTTTTATGCATTACTTAAAACATAATCTTTATCTCTTTGCTTCTCTGAAGTCTTTGACACTTTTAATATAACCAATCAGATTATATCAAGTTGACATTAATGACAGTACAATCCATTAAATGATTTAATGTCTTGCATTATATTTCTGCATTTCGGTGATTAGCTTAACATCTTCAAACATTCAATCAGTTACATGTCATCAATCTCTCCCTTATGCATTGATGGAAACACACTACATTATCATACTACATTATTACTAATATAATATGAAATATAACAGTTTGATCAATCTTTCCTATTTTATCTATTACAAATAACTGGCTCTCAGTAAGCTCAAATAGCTTAGATTTGTTTCTTGCAGAGTGATTATCTTCAATCTTCAAGCCCTTCACTGGATAGATGTAGCAGGTTCTTTTTTTGTTTTGGTATGTGTTCTGCCTTGACTACTCCTCTTCTTGATAATCTCTTTTTCCTTTGACAGAGATGAGTCATCTCTCCCTTTGTGTGTATTCTCTTCCTTTTGTTATTGCTCTCCCTTTGATGGATATTTCATATGTATTCAATCTCTCCCTTTGGATAATGATATAATCTCTTTATGATAATGAGATAATCTCTCCTTTATGCTGATGAGAATTTCTCTCCCTCCTGATAATGAGATAATCTCTTTGTTTGACAACAATGCCAAACAATTTTCTTCTATATTATCTTCCATCCTTTTTATTATATATTACTTGAATTTCCCTGTCCATCAGCAATACATTGACTCTGGTGTTCGGTGCAGATTTGTACCTTGCTATGTATATATGTATCTATTATTGTCCATCTCTTTTGCTTGCATCAACATGAATGATCTTTAGATTTGTTATAGGTTGATTCAACCTTCAAGTCAGCTTATTGACCAATAAACAAGGGTTGTACCCCTAGTCTCTTTCTCAGGTAATCAAATGTATCTTTCGGTAATGGATTGGTGAATATATCAGCTAGTTGTTCCTTTGATTGAACATATTCTAGTATCACTTCCTTTTCTTGCACTTGTTCCCTTAGATAATGATACTTGATTGCTATATGCTTAGTCTTGGCATGCATGACTGGATTCTTTGATATGTTTATTGCACTGGTATTATCACAATAGATAATCACTGGTTCAAGAATCTTCATATTCATACCTTCCAGTAACTATTTGATCCATGAAATATTGGAGCAATTTGCAGCAGCAACCACATTTTTTTCTTCTGCAGTAGACTGAGAGATGCATCCTTTCTTCTTTATGATCCATGTGATAAGTCTGTCACCCATGAAGAATGCTCCTCCAGTTGTGCTCTTTCAGTCATCAATGTTTCCAACCCAATCAACATCTATATAGACTTGTAGCTTGAATTTTCCTTCTCTTTTATACCATAAGCCATAGTCCTCAGTGTTCTTCAGATATCTCAGAATTCTCTTGACATCAATCATATGTTATTCTTTGGGATTAGCAGAGAATCTTGCAACAATTCCAACTACATGTGCTATATCTAGTCTGGTATGAACAACATACATTAGTTTTTCAATCATTTATCTATACAATGTTTGATTTACCTCATTTGATTTGTCTTCTTTTGTCAGTTTGCATCTGGTAGCCATAGGTGCTCCAACTAGTTTGGAATCTTCCATCTTGAATATCTTCAACACTTCCTTGATGTATTTTGGACTGAGTGATATATATGCATGCATCTTGTTGAAGAATCTATAGACCAAGAAAGAATTTGATCTCCCCAAACATAGACATTTCAAACTCTTTTCTCATTTCATTAGCAAAGGATTTGCATAGCATTTCATTTCCCCCAAAAATGATATCATCAACAAAAATTTCAGCAATCATAATATTACCATCGACATCTTCTTTTAAGTATAGATTGCTATTTTCACTTGTTCTTATAAATTCAATGCTAATGAGATAGGACTGAAGTCTTTCATACCAGGCTCTAGGTGCTTTTTTCAATCCATATAAGGTTTTATGTAGTCTACATACCATGTTTCTCTTGTGGATCAATCAACCTTTCTAATTGCTCAATGTATACCTCTTCTTCAAGTATTCCATTTAGGAATACAAATTTGACATCCATCTGGTATACCTTGAATCCTTTGTATACAACATAAGCAAGTAAGATTCTAACTCCTTCTAGTCTAGTAACGGGTGCAAAGGTTTCACCATAATCAATACCTTCTTCTTGTGCATATCCCTTGCATACTAATCTTGGATTGTTTCTAGTGACTTCTACATTCTCATTCAGCTTGTTTCTGAATATCCATTTGGTACCGATGACATTCTTGTCATCTGTTCTTAGTACTAGCGTCCATGTATTGTTCTTCTCTATCTTTTCTATTTCTTCATTCATAGCACTGACCCATTCCTCATTTTCAAGTGCAGTATTAACAGATTTAGGCTCAAAATCACAAAGTAAACATCTGGTGCTTAGTGACTTACTTCTTGTTCGCATTCCAACCTTCTTGTCTCCTTTGATCTAATTTTTTGGATGATGTCTTCTGACATACTTGGCAAGTTTTGGTTCAGCTCTTTTTTCATCATTATGATCATCATCTTGACCTTCATTCTGATCTCCATCGCTCAGAACATCATATTGAGGATTTTCTTGATTTTCAGTAATTACAGCCTGATGCTCGAGTGCAATATTTTTTTTCTCGAGTGCAATATTTTTTTGCTCGAGAGTGATACGCCATTTCTCAGGTAGAGTGTCAGGTTCTTCAGTATAAACAAACCTGTTGTATTCCTCTGGCTCTTTTCTGCTTTCCTTATCATTCTTTTCTGCAAATTCATCTATTTTCACATTTGAACTTTCAATGATCTTGTTAGATGACTTGTTAAGACATTTATAAACCTTGATTTTGGTTGAATACCCTAGGAAGATATCTTCTTCACTTTTGGAGTCAAGTTTTCCATTTCTATCATCCTTCAAAATATAACATTAACTACCAAAGATTCTGAAGTAACTTATATTGGGTGTATGACCATACCAAAGCTCATAGGGTGTCTTCTTTATGTCCTTCTTCAATTGTACTCTATTTAATGTGTATACAGTAGTACTGACAGATTCCCTCTAGAAATTTTGAGTGATGCTTTTCTCAATCATCATTATTCTTGCACAATCAATGATTGATCTATTTCTCCTCTCAGCAATTCCATTTTGCTGTGGTGTTCTTGGTGTAGAAACCTATCTTTTAATTCCACTCTCATTGCAATAGTTAGTGAATTCATCTAAAGTAAATTACCCTCCTCTATCTGACCTTAAGCATTTCAATTTCTTATCACTTTGTTTTTCTACCATAGCCTTATACCATTTAAACATCTTGAATGCTTCTGATTTATCTTTTAAAAACATAACTGGCATCATTCTAGAATAATCATGAACAAAGAGAATTAAATACCTATCTCCATAGTAACTATTTGTCCTCATGGGTGCACATAGATCAGTATGGACTAATTCTAGAATTGCATTAGATGTATGGGCTTTACTCTTGAAACTAGACTTTGTCATCTTACCTTTTTGACAATTCTTGCACATGATATGCTCGGGCTTAGTCATGCTCGGTAAGCCTCTAAATTTTCTCTTATTGCTTATTTTTATCATGTTGTCAAAGTTCACATGACACAATCTTTTGTGCCACAACCACAGGTCTTTGTTTCTAGCCATCAAACAAGTGGTGTTAATGTCATCAAGATAGAAAAAGGTTACCTTTTGTCTGTTCACCAATTCTGATCAACCTTCCTGATTCATTGAAGATCTTTGCCTTGTTATTTTCAAATGCTACTCTGTGACCTATATTTTTAAGCTATGAATTATAATTCATTCCTTTTACCCAGTAATAATTTTCACATTTGATCATGTTATTTAACATTATGGTTCCTTTACCTTCAACTGGACAAGGTGTGTCATTACCCATTCTTACTAAACCACCATTATAGTATTCAAAAGTGTCAAACTTTTTCTTATCACCGGTCATGTGGTGAGTGCAGCCACTATCTATGATCTAGACATCATTCTTACTAACCTTAGATATGAGTGCAGTTTCATACTTTCTTCTTCTTTGTCTGAGTCATCTTTCATGGCTACAAATACCATCTCAATATCTTTTCAGATTTGGTGTCAGTGTCATCAGCTTTGTTCTCAGCTAGGTAACAAGATTTCTTCCCTTTGTCCTTGTATTCTTGGGTATCTCTCTTGTTAGATTGTCGATTTCTTCGGTAATCTCTTTTATCACCTCTATCAAACTTCTTCTCACATGATCTTTCATTACTTCTGTCATCTTTTCTTCTGTTAGGACATCTTGTAGCAAAGTATCAAACCTCTTTACAATTAAAACATACAAGTGGTAATTTACCTTTGTATTTACCTTTGCCTCTCTGCAATATTCTTTCCATTAGTGCTTTAATCTCATCAAGATCTTGATCATCATTATCACTTTCACTATCATTTCTAACAGTGTGTCTATGACTTGATTTATTTATTTTCAAAGAAGATTTGAATGCAAATTCTATAGATGGTAAGACACTATTATCAAAGTTATTCATATCAAATGAAATCAGTCTACCAATCAGACTATCTAGAATAACTGTATTGTTCTTCTCTCATTTATTGTATAATAGAAAATTTAATAGCATATATAGGTAGTAAGGTTCTTAAGATTTTACTTACCACTGTCTCCTCTTCAAGTACACCTCCAATTCCTCAGATAGCATTGACTACCTCTTTGATTCTGTAGCTATATAGAGTGATATTTTCTCCTTCTTTCATCCTTAGATCATCAAACCTCCCTCTTAGTCTTTTTGCCTTGGCTCTTAGTACATTAGCATCTCCTCCATGTACCAGCTTCAACTTATCCCACATTTGCTCAGCAGAGGTGCGGGTTTTGACATCTTCAAACTTAGCATCAGAGAGTGAGGAAGCAAGTTCTATCATCATGCAATTATGCTCATGCTTTTCTCTTAATTTCTCAAGAGTGTGAGTTCCTATAGGTAACACATATTCAGTATCAAGGTGTTGAGTAACATTATTTTGATACCTGATAAGTGGAGTCTTATTCTACTTTTCCATGATGCAAAGTTGTTTTTATTCAACTTGGTCACATCTCATATGTTCATATTGTGATCTTTTTCTTGAGTTGTTAAACTCCCTTTCTAAGCACACAAGCTCCGATACCAATTGTTAGTAATAATTGAGATGGGGGGGGGTGAATGAGTGGCCTCAAAAATATTTCAATTAATCAACCCAAAAATTTAGTACCACAATATTAAGACTCTAGTTATCTTCATCCCTATAAGATGAATGCCTTCAAATATACTTATCAATTTACTACTACTCTGAATTCTCTATTAAACCTTATTCTTTTAGTTTACCGAATAATAGTCTTTCATTTACCAAAAAATAGTAAATTACTTAGAGTATGCCAATCAATCTAGATTAGTTATGTGTAATGCAAAACACTAAAGTAATGACTCATAAACACATTGACACATGGATTTTTAACGTGGAAACCCTGTTAAGAGAAAAAACCACTTGAGACTGATAACCCAAAATTTCACTCTTCCTAAGTGAGCTCATTGAAGAGCCAACCCTGTTAAAGGTTACAAACACACTGTTAGGTGTGACCTTGTTAGAGGATTTAGTAGAATAGTTTTTCACTTGATATCAGGAATCTCTATGCTACCTTCTATGACCAAACCCAGTGTAGTTTGTCAAATGGTATCTGGCATCTCATGCTATATTCATGATCAAACTTTTTGATACTCCTTGGGATGCATCTCAATATAGAAAGAATATTTAAATCCTACTTGGTTAAGAGACTTTATGTAACAATGGTTAAACTGAAACATTATGATCTGTTCACTTATACAACTTAGACTTGTAGATTTTTAGATCTATTGTAAGCTCTTTCTGATCAATAAATCATTTTAATACCTTTTCTCTACTTTCTTCTTGGTGATGTTGTGTTCCTCTATTTCTCGGTGTCCACATAAATCTCTAGCTCTTTCCTCAGCTTGATTGATCAGGACTGCATGAAGTTGTTCTTCATCAGTTTCTCTTCAACATCCTCTTTTCTATTCACTTCCCTTACTTTATTCGAAATGAATTAAGTTGTCTCTTTATAGACATGATATCACCGTTTCTAGGTTCTTTACTTTCTTGATCTTGGCGTAATCCTTAATTCTCGCCAATCAGATTAAAACATAACTCCTATTTTATCTCGTAGAAATCTTCTTTCCAACTAGAAAAAAATACTTTAAATCCTTTACTTATCTCTGACTTTACCTTGTAGATGAAAATAATGATAAATACCAGTTAAGTTTATATTTATCTCTACCAGCTAGATATTTTGTCATTTCTGAACTTTAGTTAATTTTGGTGTTTTAACTCTTGTTATCTTTGGCTAACACTTCAGTTCTCCTCGGGATTCTCCATCGGGGTTGTCTATCCGTCGGGTTATACTATAATTTTGGACGTTAGTTATGCTTGTGATTTTTCTCACCGGTATTTCTTGTTGGGTTCTGTGCTTGGGCATCACTGTGACTTAACTTTTGGTGACCTCTGTTTGTCGGGTCTCACTAGTCATCGATGTTTATATTCACTTAGTGAATGCTTGTCTTTTATGCATTACTGAAAACATAATATTTATCTCTCTGAATCTCTAAAGTCTTTGACACTTTTAATATAACCGATCAGATTATATCAAGTTGACATCAATGACAATATCATCCTTGAACTAATTTAAAGTCTTCCATTATCTTTCTACATTTCGGTGATCAACTTAACATATTCAAACATTCAATCAGTTACATGTCATCACTTTGTCTTCTGACCGCCTAGTTACTACAACTCCTATGAACTTGTTTGTAATTTTCCACCTGGAGTTTTTTGCCTTGGTCTTCTAATGTATGATCTTTTATCTTTTCTTGTCTTGCTGAAAATGTTGGGAAGAACTGCTACTTGTTGCTTTTACACCACATCATCTTCTCCTTAGTTAGCTGCATTGTATTTGTCTTTCCAAGAGTTCAACATCTCATCATTCAGCTAAGGGAAATTGACAACCTCCTCTTTCTTGTTGTTTAATTCCTCCCAATTGACCTTAGCATTTTCAATTTTCTCTTTCCAAAATTTAAAAAATGACTCAGCCTTGATAATAATTTCAACAGTTTGGAAAAACAAAAGTGTACTTTCCAAAGTGATGATACTCTTTGTCCTTGTTGCCAACTCATCATTCATTTGGCTCATCCATAAGGCTTCCCTCTTTATCTCATCATTTTTCTTGAATAGTTTTGGAAACGTCTCATAATAGTCCTTTGAGTATTCTTTCTTCAATGTTTCCACCTTTTTAATGATGATGCTCCTCCTTATATCCACATCAATTAGTTGTTTAAAACACTTGTAAGTGCCAGCTTGCACAATGTCCATATTGTTCTCATCCTTGGACATGGAATATAAATACTTCAATTCTGCCCTTTTTCCTTTCCACCTCAGCATAATTTGATCCCATTTATCTTTATCTTCATTGAAAGAATCTAGGATGCTCAAAATTTTCTTACCCTACAAGTAAATGGAAGAAGGACCCAAATCCTGAGTACACTGCATAAGTGTGGCATGTATCTTATCTTCATACGTTTGTTGTATCCATGCATGTGCTTCTTTGAAATTTGTGCAATATTCATCCCATTTATTTCTTGACTCTTCCAATTTGGTCCTTTCAACAATTAATCTCTCTCTTTCCAACTCCAACTTTGCTTCTGTAGTAGAACTTGATGGCATGGGAGAAGGAGACAATTCTATAATAGGGCTAGATGAGGAAGGTTGATGTGGATCCCGTGTTATCATCCTCTGAGGGGAAAATTGAGCTAATTTTTTTCCTTCTAATATAGAAATTTTCTTGTCTTTCTCCAAGGATTTTATCCTTTTCCTCATTGTATTCCTTCAAACTATTTCCAATTGTGTTCTCAGATTTTGAATCTCTTCCTCTTTCTTTTCTACCACTTTCAGGCTGAATTTTGCAGATTCTAATGTTAGGCTAGCTGCCTCTACCTCTGAAGTTTCTACAAATCTTCTTACTATTAAGCTACTTGAATGTCCACCTTGATCATTTCCATTAGTTTTCTTATTTTCCTTCTTCCTTAAGGACCACATTACCAATGTTGCATGGTCTTCACTGAACTTAACACCTATACATACTTCATTGGTATGCATTGGTTTAGTTTCTTTTCTGATGGCATAAAAAACAATAGCATCATCTATATCCCATTCTGGAAAAATAAGGACTCCTTCCTCCCCAACCAATTCTCAGCCTTCTTCAGGAGTGATCTTATCAAATTTAGCTATCATCTCCTGCTTTACCTCAGTTTCAATCTCATCTTTACTCTTGTCAAGTTGATCTTTCTGCTTTTGCTGACACTTTTCTCTAAATTCATTAATATGAATTATCTACAAGAAATAAACAAATGCCCTGACTTTTATAAACTCATTATCAGACATGAATTCATCACTAGCTTGTTTGGTAATCAGATCCAACTCTTTCACTGTAAAATCTAAAATTGTCAAATCTATCTCAGTATTTTTAGGAGCCTCTGGCATCCCTTCTTGCATTTCTTGAGATGTTACAACAATGTGTCATGTATTCCCCATCTGTACTAATTGATCAATAGTTTCTTGTTCATCCATATGCATGGGAGATTGGGAAGGGGAGTAAATACTCTCTTGTTGTAGTTTCTTGTTCATCCATATGCATGGGAGATTGGGAAGGGGAGTAATTATTCTCTTGTTGTTGTTCTCCTTCTTCCATCCTTTGCCTTTTTGGGGATGACAATGATTGGGCATCTGATTCCAAGGGTCTTTTTTCTTTTGAAGGAGCAACTACCTCTGCTCTTGGCAATACCATGCTATATCCATTTCTCTGCTACACAACAGACCTACCTCATGGAAAACCCCTAGCAGAGATAACCCTATTCAGAATTGCCTTAGCCTTTTCTGGCTCTGCTTCTATGACCTTTTCTTTCTTTTGGTTCAAGCCATGCATGATATCCACAAATATTGTCATTAATGTATCAATCGTTTTGGCCCAAGAATTGAACTCCTTCAAAGGGTCATATCCTTTATCAAAATGTTGGACAAAGTCCAGAGTCTTTTTGTAAGTAAGTCACTTTTCTTTCTTAATCTCTTGTTCTTGTAAATTGAATTCATTCCTGATAATGTCCTCTAGAAAGTTAAATTGATGATCTAATATCATACATTTTGTTCTTTTTCTAAACATATCACTAAGGAAACCTTCAGTGTCAGTGTGAGGCCTTACCCCGACCCATCATAGCTTTACTGCTCAATCACACTTTGATACTTTATGTTTTGATACATTGGTACACTTTTTGATTATCCTGACAGAGACTCGTAATATTATGTTATGGTGATGATTATATTGTGTGGATTACATTTTGATATGGATTAGACCTAGAATAGGTGGTTGATTTTGATTATATATGTTTAGATAAGTGAATTGATGAGAAGATCAAATCATGATTAGACTTGATTATT
>MU223658.1:2342151-2355235 GCA_018584345.1 Thuja plicata
CTAAATCATCAAAAAGAAATGAAAAGCCTATGACTATATGGATTCCAAAGTCTCTCTTGAAAGAGTCTCATGTTGAGAAACAAGTGAAGTTGACATTCAATCTTCCAAAGGCTTCCACTTCATCTTCATTCCATGTGCCTAAACCGCAACCTCTATTATCGATTCACCATATTCCTTCACGTATTCCTTCATTCACATTTCTTCCATCCTCTTTCCACCCTTCAAGGTGTGTATTGACATTGATCTTTCCTTCCTTTCCATCTACCCTTTCACAATTCTTCCATTCACTATCCTTCTACCTTATATAATTTTTCCTCATTTGTCTATTCCTCATATCTTCCTACCTCACTAGCTTTGCATAAAATCTTATCCTCTATTTTACTCTTTTATCTTCCTTTCCTTATTAGCATCTTTGAGCATATCATTTTGAATCTTTGGCATATCATGGTTTATCCTTTCAAGGAGCATTATCTAAAAATCTTGCCTTCCAAAAAATTAAAAAATTAAAAAAAAAAGATATAAAAGAAAAAAAAATAAAAAATTAAAGGGAAATAATTTTGTTCTATGGTGAAAACCACTCCCTTGTGGCACCTTGGATAGGTACCATGATGAAAACCTGGCAATTAGGCATCATGCATAGTTCTTCTACATCTTTCATCCATTCTGTATTCTCTCTTTGATCTTGACAATGTTGATCTATACATGAATATTTGGGCTATCTTGTGAGCTATCTTATGATAATCTTTCTTTCATTCCTTTCATGTTTAGCCTTTATGTCTATCTTCCTCCATTCATTTTCTCCTATCGCTATCCTTTTCCCCTTTGGTCTTGATCTGAAAAAAAAGAGAGTAAAACACGGTGCTATGAAGACTCTTGACATGTCTACTCCTTTGGACTGCATCTTTTCATGCTCTTGCATTATTATTTTGTGACTTATCCTATGCTGGCGTTTCATTCTTGTCCAAATGTGCTTTACATGATGTTTCTTTTCTTTTCCCTAGCTTGCGTACTCTTGAGGAGTTTTCCTTTGAGGATTTATTCCCTTCATTCTCCTTCATTCTCATTTCTTCCATCTCTTCCACCAGCTTTCTAATCCCTCTTGTCCTCCACCTTGCTAAACATTGGGATTGCACAATGTGATCTTGCTTGGGAGTTTGATGCCCATTCTGTCTGGGGGCATCCTTTTGTACCTATTTATTGATCCTGAAAAAATCTAAAAAAAGGATATATTGTCAAAAATTCTAAAAATTGGAAAATGTCTTGAAAAAAATTATCATCTTAGTGAAAACCTAGCAATGGGCGCTTTGATGTATCTCAAAAAAAATTATATATTCCAAAAGAATCAAAAAATTTAAAAAAATTCAAAAAATTCAAAAAAATAGAAAAAGTACATTGGTGAAAACCTGGAAACAGGCGCCTTGGTAGCAAAAATTCAAAAAAAATATAAAAAGTCTTGAAAAAAAACATGAAAAATGAAAAAAAAAAAAAAATGAAAAAAATTGTAATAAAATCCAAGTGGTGAAAACTTGGAAACGGGCACTACTTGAGGCCTTTGCACCCCTATTTCTTCGCGCATGTCCTCAACACTTAGCCTTTCTCCATCATACCTTTTCCTTGTTACCTTGGTCTGGAAACGGTCTTTGTCTTTGTCTAGGGGGCATAACTATATTAGCTTCGGTCTCTTGGATGCGTTAGTCTTTAGGACGCCTCACAAATGGTGTTTTTCAACACCACCCCAACTGTATTTTTCAATACAACCCTTGACATTGAGTGTTTTTCAACACTTATCAGTTTGGTCTTACCCCGTTTTGTCATGTGGTCTTATGTACTTGCAAGCATTTGATCCTTATCCTCGAAACTTAGTATCAGTTAACACACTTAAATTTTTAAATGCAACACTCAATGCTTGAGCTATGTCATGATATTTTCTTCGTGTGCTGACTGTTATTGATTCTCGTTGAGTGTCCTTGTATAATAAGTCTCTCTGGGATGCATAGCTAGAGGACTTGGGGCATGGGACATATTTTTATTTGCTTCTTACTTTATGCTTCATTATTTTGCACAACCGTTCTGCTGGTCATCCTAGCTTCTATGCCTTGATGTGAGCATAGATTTTCTATATTAAATTGGGTAAGCTAACATCATAGTCATCTTGACCTTTATGTCTTTGATGCTTATGTTAGAATCTTTTCACATTTCAAATCAGATATACATCACAATCATATCTTCATAGTTGCACTCGTGACTAGTGATGGTTGTGTGATGTTTCTGATATAAATCGCATTCATATCTTCATAGTTGCCCTTGTGACTAGTGATGATTGTGTGATTTTCCGATGTCTGTTAATAATGGCCCAATGATGAAAATAAGTTTCTTAACATTCTCTAATGAATGATGAACAAAAGATCCTATGTTTGTTTCTCTATTGGAAGTACACCTTTGCACTTTCATGTAGCTTGCATTGTTAGACTTCATGTTAGCTTGTATTTTTAGGCTGGATTATGAGTTTGTGAGGGTTTTCCTTCATCTTTCTTGTGGACTTTTAATAAACTGTGATCACATTCTGATCTTCATTTCCTTATCTTCTTTCGTGATCTCAATCAAATTTTTTTATTTTACATAGTTGATTAATTTTGGGGCATTCTATTTCTTGAGGCAAATTCTATTTCTTCTCTCCATTTCTTTCCACTACTTCTTCTTCTTCTTCTTCTTCTTCTTTTCTTTCTTCTTCTTTTTTTTTTCTTCTTCTTCTTCTTCCACTTCTTCTTCTTCCTACTTCTCTTCTTTCTAATTAAACCTTGGGGCATAATCTTTTGTGCCTTGGTTCTGAGATCTTTATATCTTTCATCTTACATCAAGAACCTTATCTTTAGTTTGATTTGATCAAATTTATCAATTTTTTGTTTCTCCTCTATCTCATTTCAATTTCGATCATGAGGGGGTAGTACCTATTGTTACCCTATTTTTCATCATGCAAAATAATAGACAAATAGTAAGGGTGCATTTAGGTTCTTTCATTCAACAGTGATTTTCAGGTGATCTGGATCATCATTTTGTTATTGCATTCATATCAGATTTTTTCATTATACTCTAAGTATTGATCACATGTCAAAATTTTATTTCAAATTCATAATTGATCATTACATTGTGTATTCATACTGAATGTAATTGACAAATGTTCTCTCATATTTCAATAAACAGAGTACAATAGACAGAATAGAAAGAAGAGATAGGGGTATGAGTGAGTCCTTTGCATTGCCTTGAAGAGTCTGCATATCTAGAACTGGTTGTCATGTCCAGTCCTAGTCCTCCAGTTCTCCATCTGAGTCTGCATCTGTCTGATTTTAAGTCTTTAGGGGTTGTCCTGCATTATAGTTAAGAGATTGTTAGATCCGGCTGGATCTAAGCAATGCAAAAGAATGAGGACATCATACAAACAATCAATTCTTTCATGGCTGCATATACTTCTGATATTCAATGCAGTAGAAAAATGAGCATGCACATAAGGTGAAAAGCAATGTTAAATTACAACACTATCTCATTATGTTAGTGAGCACACTAGTGGTCTGATGGATGCCCAAAATTGACCACTAGGTCATGTTCACTAACATAATGAGTTTGTTTTGATATTTTTAAGCTTAACAGAGAAATACATTGTTCAAAATGGACTGGTATTTATCACAGTCAAGAATCAAAAGAGACACAGTATACTTTTCATCATGGTGCTCACAGAATCAGTATTATATTCAAATATTGTTCATTTGCTGAAAAGATGTTTAAAGATCAAGCAACAGTTAAGAAGTTCATTTTGAAGATTAAAGTTGAAAACCACATGCCTGGTTATTGATTATTTTTCTTATAAATATGAGCATATGCTGTTATGTTTAAAAAATAACTGAATCTGCAAAATGAATAAATGCATAAAAAGAAATGTGGAAGCTGCAAGTAAAGGACAAAGATTAACAATCTCAATATCAACATGGGTTTACATTTATGAAGGTAAAAAGTGCACAGAAGACAAACACTATAAATGGAATGCCATGAATTATCCAAAAATTTCCCAGATGCTGTTATGATTCATGTTTTTGAAAGAATACATCTTCATGCTTTCAGACAAAGAGTCAAGAGGATATTTTTATGCAGAGCGGTTAAGCAATTACATCTCATACTATTGTATTCAAATGATGTACATTCATGATAAACAATGCAGGGTATATGGTTTCCATGATAAAGGAACACACATACTAATTAAGGTCTCCTTTTTAGTATAACCCATGGGAGTCACGAGCCCGTGCTCGAACCCCATGGGTTTTCTCATATACATTTTGAAAAGAGAACAGGGTGTTTGCTGTATTAAAGAGAATATCATTATTGTGTTTCATTTAAAAAAAAAAAAATATGCTCATGCTACTGTTAACAAAATTGTAAACTGAATGTGTGTTTTTAACATTATAAAGCATACTGGATGAGGAAACATCTTGTGTATGTTTTGCAGACAGGGGAGATTCAGCTTGAACAGAGAAGAATCTTTATGCTTATTATAACAATATGTTTAAAACATACAGCATGAAGGAGTAATATCATTTGTAGATTAAAATGAGTGTTCCATCACTTGCAGTTTTGAAATGGAAAACAAACATCATATATGCAACACAACTATGCATATAAAAGGAAAAGGAAGTATGCATATTCACAGTTCAGGGCATGAATTTCATGAATGGTAGTCTTATTTTAGAAAATCCCGAGTTCTTATTACTATCAAGATGGAGTAGACAACATATCAGTATCTCAATATATGTATAATAAATTTCAGACATGGGTGGTTCCAACATTCAGCAGAGCCAACAAAAGAAGTTCATCTAAAGACTATAGATAGCAAGATGAGTGTTTTAAAACATTTAAGAAGATAGAAAAACCCATATCAAATGTAGAGTAAGAGTGGAGAGCAACTTATCTATAAGTTGCAGAGAAGGGACTATCTGAAAACCTGAGCTCCAATGATGATGTGCATGGACAGCGCCATGATTTATGACATTTCAACCTCAGATTTGACTCCAGTGCCAACAAAAGAACTCAAGTTCAATCCAAAGAACATGAGGATGCAGGAAGAGTGCCATATAATATGGAATTTAACATTCCAATCAATACAAAAATAGCATGCAAAGTGTACACAAAGAGCCCGCGCTTCTTAGAGAAAGGTCTCTAGTTAAACCCCAAATCACCATGTCGGGCTCACATAAAAATGGTAAAGAAAACTCAACTCCAGCAAAATAAGAGGCCGAGTTCGAAGATCATTCAAAGACATCAAATCAAAACCCTAGCAAGAATTTGAGATATCTGCAAAGAACACCACATTTTATGGTATCTAAACTCCAAGTATGATCCAAGTGCCAAGAGGTAGAGCCCGACTTCTACTAGAAAACAAGAGACTCGAAGTTCCAAGCCAGTTGAAAGCCGCAGATCATAGGAAGAGGGCTGTGTGGTAAAGCAGAGCTCCAACTCTCAGATTTGCCAGGGCAATGAAACTCCAGATTTTGATTGAAGAACAGCAGAGCCTAGTAATGGATGCATAACAATAGCAAAGAAACCCTAACTTCTTTCCAAAGCTACAGATGTAAACAATGAAATAACTAAAAGCAATGTCTTTCCAAAAGTTGAATAAAGTTTGGAATCTGTTGAAAGAGTGAAGTTAATACCATGTCAAACTACAGTACACGATACCTTATTACATGCCTTTGTAAAATGAGGATATTTTAAAAAATAGGTCATGTTGACCATGCTATGGTGTCGGCCATGCTTTGGAGATTAGGGTTTTTTTGAAGATGTAATGGGGGTTTGTGTTGTAGGTTGGATTTTTGCATCTTAGGTTATCATAGAATATAATTTAGATATTATATATATATATATATATATATATATTTGATATATTTTAAATATTTTAATATATTCTTTAATACAAGGTTGGTAATTGTGTAAAAAGGATGTAAATCTTTTAAAAATGCCAGCATAGGTTATCCCATTTTTTAAATGAGTCTTTAGGGGCTATATTTTTGGGCACTAATCATGCCTCAGATTTAGGGATATGCCATTTTTGGGGGAACTTGGGGAGGCTAACTTTTAGGCATGATTTTGGCCTAAAAATCAGGATGTTCTTTCTGTTTGGAGGAGAGTTTTGGAGGGAGATGTCATTTTTGAGATTAGCCATGTGGGCTATTTAGTGGACCTCCATTTTCATAATTAGGGGTTCAGATTTGGTGGAAAAGAGGTTTCAGTGAACTATTTTATTCCTATGCCACTTTTTCATGCATTTTGTATCGATTGAGTTGCAGATTTTAGAGAGAGGGCATTTTAGTGAACATATCATTCCTAGTTGCTTTGAAGGCCATTTTTTGTAATCATCTTGTCATATTTTTTAAGAAATGAACCAGATTCCTTGACTCCCATTTTGTGTACTTGTTTTTCAATATCGAATCCTGTTTCATCTTTTCTAGCAAGTGTTAAATTGGTTATTATCTAAAGGAAGTGAATGAAATTTTGTTCCTTCTCAATAAAATTAGCTACCCCTAGGCCTTGCATGAGAAATGTATGTTGTTAATTCTCCAACCTATTTATGGTAGAACCCTGATAGCATGAGTTTGTTAACCTATATGTTGAACAGAGAATTAGATTTTTAAAGAATTCATTTGTGACTCAGGATTGAAATTCATATTTTTGAGAAGTCTGAATTATTCATTGGTGTATCACTCTGTTTTCCCTTTCAGTTTTAATCCTTCTTCCCTTTTCCCATTAAGTTACAAATCAAGAGGTGATATCCCAAATCAAATAGGAACTGGCCTAGAATCCGGAGACTCTTCCCCATCCATAGTTCACCCATAGCTAGAGGAAGTTTCCATTGTGAGGATGGAATTGTCGTGTAGCCCTAATGCCTGATTTAGGGTGAAAATTCTAAGCCTGAACAATTTTTGGCACGCCCAGTGGGACACGTTCTTTCAGTGAACGGGTCAAATTGCATTACAACACTTGCTGGTTCTGGTGTGCTTTCAGCAAGATTCAGAACCTAAAGAGGTCACATTTTGCATATCTGGTGGATCCATGAAGGAAAGTCTACAGTTTCAAAAGGAGAAAAGCTGGTATGTTTCAAATTATTTTATCTTCTGATTTCTAGCCTTTCAGATGAATAAAGATGTCATGTTATCAAGGAGGATATGCTTATCCAGATGGTCAGTTTTCAAGTTTTCCATCATTTCAAGAAAATTATGTTCAAGAGAATCATTTTTAGTCTTATCAAGGTCATCAATCCCAATGTGACTTTCATCATTCTGCAAATGATAATGTTTCACAAAATAGAGATACTGCAAGTATGTTGCAGAATATGCTTATGCAGATTGAGGATAATAAAAGGCAGCAAGAATATAAATTCCAACAAGAGCTGGACAAGTAGCTAGAGGAGCATGCTTATCAATCCCATATTCAACAGCAACTAGCATTGGCTTAGCAAGATCAAGGTCATCAAAGGTGTCTTGCTGAGAAATACAAGAGAAATGAAGCTGAGCTTTTAGGAAGATTGGAAGCTCAAAAGAAGGTTCATCAAGGAGAATTGCAAGCTTAGATGGATGCTTATGAAAAGATGATAGTTTCCATGTTTAATCGTGGTCATGAATTTCAGTTAGAAAAAGAAAAGGGATTGAGAGCTCATTAAGAGTTTCATGAGAGATTTCAAGAGGAGAAAGAAAAAGAGCTATTGGATCTCAAGAAAAATATAGGATGCCTGGCTTCTACAACTGATACATACAAGAGAGGTTTTCAACTTTATATTGAGAAGTGTTTTTAGCTTGAAGAAGAGAGGGAGACCATTGAACAGGAGGTCACTGATTTAAAGAAGAATCTTTCTGAATAACATGAGACAAAGAAGATTGTAGCAAATCAGAATAATTGTGCTGATTATAAAATACTTCTCCTACAAAAGAATAAGGAAGAAGAAGAGGAAGATCAATTTTGGGATGAGATGGAGCAATTTTTCTTTCATCTTGATGTCAAGCCCGCACTTCTAGAAGGTACCTACAAGCTACAAGAGGAGATTATTTCCAGCCAGCATAATGTTGAGCAGATCAATCAGACTGAAGCAATTTCTCAAGAACCTAAGGCTATCAAGGAAGGCTCCAGATTCATTATCTCTCATGGCTGTCCTATCAGGCATTTGGCCAAGATGGACATTAGCAAACAAGAGCAAGTTTTTCCAGCATCTCTGCATGATATCCTATGAAAAGATGTAGCTGAGAACAAATCAAATCAGCTTATTGTCCCAATTAACCAAGTGAGTAAAGTCTTATTGGTTCTTCATCAAATGTTACTAATTGCTGATTCTCTTCAGAATGATGGTGCTTACAGTAAACTGGATCAAGTAAGTGAAACTCATATCAATCAGATCCTTGTTATGCAAATGACTATATATATCTCCTATGTTCATCTCATGATAGCTTTCCAGAAGCATGTGGATTATTGTGAGCTTAAAAGGATGGGAAGTTATTTTTTACAATCGGTGAATGGTTTTGTTTAACCAGGGTTTGTGGCTGGTTAGGTTAGGGTAGGTTAGTTTTCCAGTTTCCCTAAAGTGTTGTCAAGTAAAATTAGGTCAATTTTAGTTTAGTCTTCCTAGTTTTCAATAAGTCTTCAAGTTTGCAAGGTCTTCCAAGGTTACTGTCCTAATCTGAAAACATAAGGAAATCATTCCTCAGTGATCAAGGATACATCTACAATTTGTGGTAATGGAGTTTTTCTTCACTACCTCAAATCATATACATACCCTCAATCATTGAGAAATGGTTTTCTTATATTCACAAATTAGGTTTAGGGTTTTGGTAGGTGATCAATATACTCAATGCCCAATGGACTGTTCTAGGTTTGAGTCCATGTCTAGTAGGCAGACATCCAGCAGAAGTCGCCAAAATGTTACCCTATTTTTCATCATGCAAAATAATAGACAAATAGTAAGGGTGCATTTAGGTTCTTTCATTCAACAGTGCTTTTCAGGTGATTTGGATCATCATTTTGTTATTGCATTCATATCAGATTTTTTCATTATACTCTAAGTATTGCTCACATGTCAAAATTTTATTTCAAATTCATAATTGATCATTACATTGTGCATTCATACTGAATGTAATTGACAAATGTTCTCTCATATTTCAATAAATAGAGTACAATAGACAGAATAGAAAGAAGAGATAGGGGTATGAGTGAGTCCTTTGCATTGCCTTGAAGAGTCTGCATATCTGGAGCTGGTTGTCATGTCCAGTCCTAGTCCTCCAGTTCTCCATTTGAGTCTACATTTGTCTGATTTTAAGTCTTTAGGGGTTGTCCTGCATCATAGTTAAGAGATTTTTAGATCCGGCTGGATCTAAGCAATGCAAAAGAACGAGGACATCATACAAACAATCAATTCTTTCATGGCTGCATATACTTCTGATATTCAATGCAGTAGCAAAATGAGCATGCACATAAGTTGAAAAGCAATGTTAAATTACAACACTATCTCATTATGTTAGTGAGCACACTAGTGGTCTGATGGATGCCCAAAATTGACCATTGGGTCATGTTCACTAACATAATGAGTTTGTTTTGATGTTTTTAAGCTTAACAGAGAAATGTATTGTTCAAAATGGACTGGTATTTATCACAGTCAAGAATCAAAAGAGACGCAGTATACTTTTCATCATGGTGCTCACAGAATAAGTATCATATTAAGATATTGTTCACTTGCTGAAAAGATGTTTAAAGATCAAGCAACAGTTAAGAAGTTCATTCTGAAGATTAAAGTTGAAAACCACATGCCTGGTTATTGATTATTTTTCTTATAAATATGAGCATATGCTGTTATGTTTAAAAAATAATTGAATCTGAAAAATGAATAAATGCATAAAAAGAAATGTGGAAGCTACAAGTAAAGGACAGAGATTAACAATCTCAATATCAACATGGGTTTACATTTATGAAGGTTAAAAGTGCACAGAAGAAAAACACTGTAAATGGAATGCCATGAATTATCCAAAAATTTCCCAGATGCTGTTATGATTCATGTTTCTGAAAGAATACATCTTCATGCTTTCAGACAAAGAGTCAAGAGGATATTTTTATGCAGAGCGGTTAAGAAATTACATCTCATACTGTTGTATTCAAATGATGTACATTCATGATAAACAATGCAGGGTATATGGCTTCCATGATAAAGGAACACACATACTAATTAAGGTCTCTTTTTTAGTATAACCCATGGGAGTCACGAGCCCATGCTCGAACCCCATGGGTTTTCTCATATACATTTTGAAAAGAGAACAGGGTGTTTGCTGTATTAAAGAGAATATCATTATTGTGTTTCCTTTTTAAAAAAAAAATGCTCATGCTATTGTTAGCAAAATTGTAAACTAAATGTGTGTTTTTAACATTATAAAGCATACTGGATGAGGAAACATCTTGTGTATGTTTTGCAGACAGGGGAGATTCATCTTGAACAAAGAAGCATCTTTATGCTTATTATAACAATGTGTTTAAAACATACAACATGAAGGAGTAATATCATTTGCAGATTAAAATGAGTGTTCCATCACTTGCAATTTTGAAATGGAAAACAAACATCATATATGCAACACAACTATGCATATAAAAGGAAAAGGAAGCATGCATATTCATAGTTCAGGGCATGAATTTCATGAATGGTAGTCTTATTTTATAAAATCTTGAGTTCTTATTACTATTAAGATGGAGTAGACAACATATCAGTATCTCAATATATGTATAATAAGTTTTAGACATGGGTGGTTCCAACATTCAGCAGAGCCAACAAAAGATGTTCATCTAAAGACTACAGACAACAAGATGAGTGTTTTGAAACATTTAAGAAGATAGAAAAACCCATATCAAATACAGAGTAAGAGCGGAGAGCAGCTTATCTATAAGTTGCAGAGAAGGGACTATCTGAAAACCCAAGCTCCAATTATGATGTGCATGCATAGTGCCATGATTTATGACATCTCAACCTCAGATTTGACTCCAGTTCCAACAAAAGAGCTCAAGTTCAATCCAAAGAACATGAGGATGTAGGAAGAGCGCCATATAATATGGAATTTAACATTCCAATCATTATGGAAACAACATGCAAAGTGTACACAGAGAGCCCACGCTTCTTAGAGAAAGGTCTCTAGTTAAACCCCAAATCACCATGTCGGGCTCACATAAAAATGGTAAAGAAAACTCAACTCTAGCAAAATAAGAGGCCGAGTTCAAAGATCATTCAAAGACATCAAATCAAAACCGCAGCAAGCATTCGAGATATCTACAAAGAAAACCACATTTTATGGTAGCTAAACTCCAAGTATGATCCAAGTGCCAAGAGGTAGAGCTCGACTTCTACTAGAAAACAAGAGACTCGAAGTTCCAAGCTAGTTGAAAGCCGTAGATCATAGGAAGAGGGCTGCATGGTAAAGCAGAGCTCCAACTCTTAGATTTGCCAGGGCAATGAAACTCCATATTTTGATTGAAGAACAACAAAGCCTAGTAATGGATGCATAACAACAACAAAGAAACCCTAACTTCTTTCCAAAGGTACAGATGTAAACAACGAAATAACTAAAAGCAATATCTTTCCAAAAGTTGAATAAAGTTTGGAATCCACTGAAAGAGTAAAGTTAATACCATGTCAAACTGCAGTACACGATACCTCATTACATGCCTTTGTAAAATGAGGATATTTTAAAAAATAGGTCATGTTGACCATGCTATGGTGTCGGCCACGCTTTGGAGATTAGGGTTTTTTTGAAGATGTAATGGGGGTTTGTGTTGTAGGTTGGATTTTTGCATCTTAGGTTATCATAGAATATAATTTAGATATTTTAAATATATATATTTTTTTGATATATTTTCAATATTTTAATATATTCTTTAATACAAGGTTGGTAATTGTGTAAAAAGGATGTAAATCTTTTAAAAATGCAAACATAGGTTATCCCATTTTCGAAATGAGTCTTTAGGGGCTAGATTTTTGGGCATTAATCATGCCTTAGATTTAGGGATATGCCATTTTTGGGGGAACTTGGGGAGGCTAACTTTTAGGCATGATTTTGGCCTAAAAATTAGGATGTTCTTTCTGTTTGGAGGGAGATGTCATTTTCGAGATTAGCCATGTGGGCTATTTAGTGGACCTCCATTTTCATATTTAGGGGTTCAGATTTGGTGGAAAAGAGGTTTCAGTGAACTATTTTGTTCCTATGCCACTTTTTCATGCATTTTGTATCCATTGAGTTGCAGATTTTGGAGAGAGGGCATTTTAGTGAACATATCATTCCTAGGTGCTTTGAAGGCCATTTTTTGTAATCATCTTGTCAGATTTTTGAAGAAATGAACCAGATTCCTTGACTCCCATTTTGTGTACTTGTTTTTCAATATCGAATCCTGTTTCATCTTTTCTAGCAAGTGTTAAATTGGTTATTATCTAAAGGAAGTGAATGAAATTCTGTTCCTTCTCAAGAAAATTAGCTGCCCCTAGGCCTTGCATGAGAAATGCATGTTGTTAATTCTCCAAGCTGTTTGTGGTAGAACCCTGATAGCATGAGTTTGTTAACCTATATGTTAAACAGAGAATTAGATTGTTAAAGTATTCATTTGTGACTCAGGATTGAAATTCATCTTTTTGAGAAGTCTGAATTATTCATTGGTGTATCACCCCATCTTCCCTTTCAGTTTTAATCCTTCTTCCCTTTTCCCATTAAGTTACAAATCAGGAGGTGATATCTCGAATCAAATAGGAACCGGCCTAGAATCCGGAGACTCTTCCTCATCCATAGTTCACCCACAGCTAGAGGAAGTTTCCATTGTGAGGATGAAATTGTTGTGTAGCCCTAATGCCTGATTTAGGGTGACAATTCTAAGCCTGAACACCTATCAAACTTCAATCTTTGATTCAGCTTTATCAATTATATCAGTCTTTCTTGAGATTCTTATCTCTAACATGTCAATTACTTATTTCGGTGTTGACTTTGTCTTTTTCAATTGTGCTTATTTTTGTCCTGATGTGTTCCCAAATCGACCACAC
>MU223658.1:2355285-2365891 GCA_018584345.1 Thuja plicata
TCCCAAGTCGACCTCACACTTCAACTGCATTCTTTGACTACATGTGTTCCCGAGTCGACCACACATTTGTCAAAGAGGGGCAAATGTATGCACCCTAAAATGGTTGCCTAGACTTTGGGCCCCATTTTATTATTTTATCATTTTATCAATTTCCTGAATCAATGCTTTGAAATATTTTCAATTCAAATCAATTTCCTTGATCAAATTGTAATTAATTCAATTATTCAATTATTTCAATATTTCCCAAGGTTTGATCATTTTTATCTAATTAAAAGATTTAATTTTCTTTTTAATTAAATAAAATTTATCTTATTTAATTAAAAGATTTAATCTCCCTTTTAATTGAATAAAATTTATCTTATTTAATTAAAGTAAATTTCTCCCTTTTAGTTAAATAAAATTCTGCTTATTTAATTAAATTGAATTCCTCCCATTTAATTAAATAAAATTCTTCTAATTTATTTAATTGAAAGAAAACCCCTCTTTTAATTATATAAATAAAAATCCCCACTTAAAGCACTTTATTTGTTGAAAAAGGCAACAAACTAAATGAAAAAGTAAATAAAATCCCTTTTTCATCACATCTTCCTAAGTGGTGGGTTTTTGCCTCTTAATCTCAACCATTGATCAATTCTTTTTGCCTCTTAATCTCAACCGTTAACATTCCTATATAAGGAAATCTCTCCTTCTCATTTGATAATCAATTAATCATCAATCATCATTCATCAATCATTCATATATCATCTTTTTCATAGTATTGTTATGCTACAGGTTTGGAGAGCAATTTTGGAGGAGGATTTGAGCACTCAAGCTTGGATATTGAAACTTCTCTCTTCTTGTCTTCTTCTTGCATCCATGGCTCCTCATGTAGATTAGATTCATGTTTATTTTTATAGATTAAACTTGCATTTGTATTTCCTTTCATAGATTTAGCCAAGCATTGTTATCATTTAGATTAATTTCATTTCAAGCATTGCAATCATATAGAGTAGATCTCATTTTCATGCATTTGAATCTCTCATTTCATGGTGTACTTGCTTAGACACTAACTAGGTCAATCTGAGGGCCTCCATTTTACACCTTTGCACTCCATGACTAGAGAGCTATGGATCGATATTTGAGGCCTCATTCTTGAGCAATCTTAGATGGAATGATTCATAGAAGCGTGTCAACATTTTAGCACACATTTTTATAAATGCTTCATGTATGTTTATTTAAAAAGGGAGTATAATATTAATTTGACTAGGTTTGAGGTAGTAGTTAATGTTGAAAGAAAACTAGAACTAGATTTGAATGGATTAAGTTGTAATCTAGGTTAAGAGTTAAGTAAGCATTAGGTCAACCTATTTCAACATATGTTCAAAAAAACTAACTATCATCATGATACTAAACGTAGTTAATCATGAAATTAGATTTAGACCAACCTGAGTTAAGCATTCATATAACCCATAGAACAAGTTGATGCTCCAATTCTACACTTGTCTGTGGCATGACCCTAATTCAATCTGCGTATATATCTTGTAACTCAAATGTTAATTCTACCATGCTATCACCTTTCCAACTCAACCATTGTTAGTTGTACGTATTTATGTGTTTTAAAAAAAAAAATTGTGTGTGTGTGTGTGTTTTGCCCTAGTTTTGGGCATGACAGTTAGCACATCTCACCACTGATGTTGTCATATGATAAGACTCTAAGTATTTGTGTAGATGTGTCCATTCCCCTTTGGTAATAGAAAATTGATGAACAATTGTGATAGTAGGGAAAATGGTGCCTTTCCCTTTTTCTATCAATGCATCCTCTTGTAGGCCACCAATTTGCCTACAATACCTATTTCGAGGGGAACCTGACAAGGGAGTATATTTGGGATTCCTCTAAAACCATAAACTCTGAATAAAGTTGACATAGGGTATAAAATAATATCACCCCATTTGTGTACTATCTTAATGAATTGAGAAAATTCCTTTGGTCTCAACAGAGTCAATAAACCTTAGGATTTTTTGTAAATAATAAGGCTTTGGGCCTAGAAGAAAAACACCTATCAAAGGTGATGTAACTAGCCTCCTTTCTATCCCATGACGTTTTTGCACTCCATAGTTGAACATGCATCTCTTCATCATATTTGAATCTCATTAAATCCATCTCCTCCTTAAAGTAGTCAACATTCTTAAATAAGTTCATATGCATGAGCTTAGAATACCATCCAAATGGCCTAGATACCTTTGCATTTTTTTATTCCTATCAAACCCAGGTGAATCAATTTAGTAAGATGGGTGGAAAAATAAAAAATGATAGCCAAATGTGGGTGAATAATTTGGACCATCATGAACATATAAGGGATAGTCATTACTGCTTCTTCATCTTCCCCCAAAACATGACACATGATAGTGTACATTATTTTGGCTCTTAAATGAAACAGTCCAATTTGAAAGGCTTAGGTGTATTGGGGCCTGCAACAACTAAGCCTCTTATCTTATTAAAAAATTCCTTCAAAGGCTTATCTCTGAAGTAGTTTCTCTGAGCTTTATAAATTTCTTTGAATTGATCGAAATCAATACTTTCCATCTGAACCGCGGGATCATTTAACTTGAAAACCTCTCTTATCTCCTCAACTGATATGCTCACTAATGCTTTATCATTTATATCACATACAAACCTAGAAGTACATTAATAACTCTTTGCAATTTGAACCAATAAATCTATGTCCATGAAAACCCCAGGGGTTATTAGCTTTCCCACATCAAATTTCCAAATGTTACTATTTGGAGCAAATACATTTCTCTGGCTAGAAGCTAGCTTAAACAGATCCAAACCAGTTTCACTAGTCTTAGCATCCCATGCCCATCTAGCCCTATCATAGAAACCCTCTCCTACTTTCATATGAGGATGTATTGGCACAAATTCCTTAAGTTTTAAAGCATCATTCATTGATTCATTGAACTATTGTAAAAGATCCTCATACACATTCATCTCTAGATAATCAATTTTCCCTAAAATCTCTCTTCTGGGTGACATTCTTAATTTAGGGTTTCTAGAAAAGTAGCTATAATTATTGTATGCAAACAATATATTCACAACACCAAACCCTAATTCCAATTTAAAACATAATTGATCATAAATGTATTCTCAAAAAAACTTAACCATTTTGCAAATTTTGGACATATATAGAAAAATTTCTATTATTCAGCTCCGCTTCAAATCACTCCATTAATTATGGCTTTCTAAGATTTGACATCAATCTTATACATAGTCTCCACTAGGATTTAGCATTTATTTTTTGTTGTGACAGCCACACACTTAGCCATTATTTTTGCTTCATTTGAAACTTTACGGTCCAACAGCTCAGAAAACCTTTACTTTACCAGTTTAAATCCTGACCATCAATCTCAGCACTTCTCATTACATCCGGCGGTTAGAAATTGTTCATGAAAATCACCATCAATTGGGACACGTGGTGGACAAGCACGTTTCCTTATAGATTAGATCTTGATCACTTTTTCCTTGCGGCTTCACATTGTTCATTGGATCAAAATCAACTTGTGGTGCCTTTATATTTCTTTACCTCCAACTGGGTCCCAATACTTATCCACATGGTGGGCAAGCGCGTTGCCTTGATAGATAGATCTTATGCATCTTCAGCTTAATTCAATGCACTAGCCATTGGATTTAACTTAACTTGCCCACAAATTACTTAATTGTCCTTCTTACTAATTGTAGGTTCAAACTCCCAGCAAGGACACATGGCGGCAAGGCGCATTGCCTTGATAAATAGATCGACTACATATTTGACTTAAGGAAACACACTGGCCCTTAGATCAATCTTAATTTATATCCTCTTTACTTGTCTTTTAAATGCTAAACTGGGCCTGCCACATGCTTGGTGTCATTTAGGCGCATTGCCTTGATAGATAGATCTTGTGCATCTTCGACTTAAGGCAACATGCTAGCCGTTCGATCAAAACTGAGTTATGGAACTTTTACTTTGAATTTTCTTAATTCATCTAGACCCACTAGGATAGGTGTCAATCTGGCACATTTCCTTGATAAATGGATCGACTACATCTTCAGATGAAGGCTAGCCGTTGCATTAAATTGAAACTGCATGCCATTTATCACCACCTTTTAAACAAAATTCGGACCCGCTAGAGACACGTGGCTGCAAGGCACATTTCCTTGATGGATATATCTTCCATATCTTATGCTTAAGGAAACATGCTAGCCATTGGATTAAAACACAAATGCATGAAAAATGTTTAATAGAATAAAAGGCTTGCGAGGCATCCACACTTAGGAAAAATTAAAGCTCTTAGGACTTAGAAACAATTTAAAACACGGCTCCGCTTAGTGGTGAAATAAGACACATGAGTTTATCAGAATTTAAGTGACTAGATAAAGTAGCAAAGGAATATAAAAAGTTCCAAAGCCCCTAGGGTTTTAAACCTATACCCTCCAAAATTAAAAACAATAGACACCTAGGGTTTTAAGAAAAAAAAAACCCTGCTCAAAGCTTTTGAACACATGATTCAATTGGTTTGAAATATTTTTTTGCACAGACCTAACAATACCTATATCCATAAATGATCCAAGAAGGTATCTCTCAGTCAAATCCCAAGCATAAATCTCTCAATAAAAATTCCACAGAAGGGAGATCAATACCTCTGTAAGAACCAAATGTCATATTTTGATATAAAATACAATAAGGGTGGCATGCAACACACACATTCAATCAATACCATTTTCAAGAGCGAGGATACCTAAATGATCCCAAGGTGCACTTCACAATTCAAGGCCATAAATTCAATCCCAAAAGCATAAATCACAATAAAAAGCTTTGCAAAGTTATAAGGGACAACAAGGTAACATGGTACTCTCAAATGGCCATAAAACTGAGAGGATGAATCTGGAACCTCTCACAAATGAAATTTCATATTTAAATTCCATTATTCCCCAAAATAATTCATTCCCATAATGAGAAAATTTTAACTTTTACAAAAATACTTTTGGGACCAAAACCTATCCCAAGGCCAAAATTGTCATTAGAGGCCATGAAAAAAGCTCAAAAATTAAAACTTTGAAACTCAAAAATCTAAAAATACCCTTTAGCTCTAAATATGCCCAGCAACACAAAAATGCATTCAAATTTAGTTTTCATTCATCCTTGAAAATATGAGCATTATAACATTAATTTCCACATTCAAAACATTTTTAAATTTGTAAAAGCCCAATTGGGCATAAAATTCAACCAAACACATGGGATTCTCAACCCACCAACAAATAGCAACATACAAGAATCCATAAAACAAAAAATAAGGAAGTTATGAAAATTCCTACCTTACAAATGGAGGAAACCACCAAAACAAAAAGGAAATTTTGAAAAATCCACAAAATAGATTGAAAAGCTCAACAAAGTGGAACAATTGTTCTGCAGTTCCAATGAGCCGCTGCCCACAAAATTCTCATGGAGCAATCGCTTCGAACAAGTGAAACAATAAAATTCTCACAAGAGGGTTTTGAGAATTTGAACTCTCCAAAAATGCAAAAGTGAGAAAATGAATTCTATTTCTTAATTATAAAGACACTTTTTGGGCAAAAGTGGAAAGGCTAAATAAAAGATACTCAAGTCAATTAAATTAAAACAATTAAAATCATCCAACTCCATAAGGATCGAATTAAATCAATTCCATTAATTGGAGTGCCACTATAGTAAAATTATCGAAAATAATAAAATAACCAAGAACTCAACAATAACATCTAACTCCACTGTGACATTGTGGTGACTCTATGATGCAAAAATAAATGTTAGTCTAATGCTGATATGCATGAACAATCCAAATTTTCCCACACAGTACTGAAGGTGCAATATATAAAATATGAATACATCATCCATATAAGAATAATATTGGCTAAAATTGTGAACAACCAATCTAACTATCTCTTATGCCACTATTGGGGATAAGACATGCTTAGACATATGGAACCAGGTGGAGATGATGTCTATACCTGTTCACTAAAACATGCACACATCAAGTGTAGTTATTCGTAGTATAAATACTTGAAGCACATATATAATAATCCAAAGTGCGCCTAATGAAAGAATTTTTTAGTGGCATAATAATTTGTATGTATTTGAATATTATGAAACTATTCCTTTCCTATTTAATCCTCAATATGCATCATAACCAAACAACTTATTTAAACGAAAGCATTAAACAATGATGGAAGAAACCCCAAGGTGTGCTTACACAATACACTAGACAAGACCTTACTTGTCCTAGTCCACTTTAGGATACTAATTCCACTCTAGGAACTCACAAGTCTATAGACACTAAGCCTATAATTACTCCCAACCCTTCCCCAAGAGTTACAACAATTGTGTTTCACCTTGAAGGACATCCATCACTAGTTTTGTCGCAATGCTTCTCCTTGGCTTCCATGAAGCATTCCAATGCTAAACTCTTCATACCAACTCAAAAAATGCTACAAGGGCCTTGTACACTATTTTTATGTTCATTATGCATCTATAAAATTCAAATACTATAGGTCTTCATTCCCTATTTAGTCAAGTTCCAAAATTGCACCCAAATGACCCTATTAGGCCTAAAACACCAATTAGCCCTATCCAGAGGGTTTTTCAAGATTTACTCTTAAAAATTACACACAAACCCTAAAAAAAATCTAGGATTTAGATACCGTTTTGGGAAACCTAAAATATTTTTAAGGTCTAGGGTCCCCAAACTATCCGTACACCTCTGTCCTGAAATGTAGGGCTTTAAGGCCTATTTTGGCTCCTCACAAGTACTTCACTAATTTTGATGGAAAAATCAATCCAAATGAATTGGGTGGGTTCTAAAATTGATACTAGGGATCAATGAGAGTCTAAGGACACTGAGAATACACTTGGTTCAGTACTCCCATGTACACCATTGTCTCTGCATTCTTGTTTTCACCTGCCATACCCCTAACCAGATTGTCCTAGCTCACCTAGGGCATGGCCTTAAAATTAGAAAATCAACTCCTCTGACCTCCTACCTACATATGTAAACTATATAGAGGCTCCCATAACACATTAATTCAACCTTTTGTGTTTTACACATTTAAATTTCACGGGGGAGCCATAAAACCAAAATTACCCTGAATTACACCAACAGACTACCTAGTTTGTAAACAATTTCCTACAGCTAAAAAATCAACTCTAATCTACCTAAAATTTCAATGAAAAAGTCTTATATATGTCTCTACCACATGAATCCACACTTATATTAGTTAATTCAATCCATTAAAATACCAAGAACTTGCAAATACATCGACTATACTCTGTTTTCAAAAACACTTTCTCTATTGCTTCACAAAACTTGCATACCGTCTCCTTCTCCTTGAGAAATGAGCCATATACATCCTTAAGATTATTCTTCTAAGTTTCTAAGGATTATCCATTAATTTCCCACTCCTACAATGAGGGGAATCCAATGTTTTCGAGTTGCATGCAACATTTGAAAAAAGTTGCAAATGTTGTCATGACAACTTTTGAGCATCTTTGCATTTATGCTCCATCCTATCTTTTAGGGCCTCTAACCCATATGGTTCAATGAAACAACATCATAAAATCCTATAAAATCATCTTTCTTTCTATGATAAGGTCTAGGACACATTTAGACCATATTTCCCATTTAGACTAAAACTATGCATTGAAGTAACCTAACTAGACTAGGTTGGATTAGACACTAACTATCCATCCACGTAGTAAAACACCTTACAAGACCTAATAAGGTCCAAATTAAACACACATGCTGACTTGGATAAGGTCGGTTACAAGCCAAAACATCTAGGGCTTAGAGGATAGCCTAGGTGCTCCTGTACCATCCTCTCCAAGTGAAAGATTTCAATCCATCCTTGGATTGAGTAAGTCAGGACCAATGCCCATATTTTTGAACTCTGACTCCTTTATCCATGTTGCATCTACATCTAGTTGTCCTTTCCACTTCACTAATTGTTCTTTGTAATCATTCTTTCTAGTTTTCTTGTAAATTTTGGATTCCAATATGTAGTATGCCTTCTTGACTGGTGTAGATGGAAAATGGAGTTCTTCTACCTCTTGGATGACTTCAATCAAGCTCTAATCTGGATCAGGGATTGGTCCTTTGTATAGAACCAAGTTTTCAATGTTAAAGATAGGTGACAAACCACTATACTCTGGTAACTCCACCTTGTAAGCATTTGATCCATACTTGGCTAGTATAGTGCAGGGGCCAATTATTCTCATCTGAAACTTGTGTGGGATTCATTTTTGTAGTCTAGCCTTGTTGATGTGTACAATCACTATATCCCCAACCTTGAATAGGACATCCCTCTTTCCTTCATCAACCTTACTCTTGATCTTCTCAGTGTTGTTATTCAGTGTCTTCCTGACTATATCATGAACTTCTTGCATAGCATAGGAAAAGTCCTCAACATATACACTCCATTTAACTCAATCCTTTAGTTCTTTGAGTTCATAAATGACTCTAGGGTGTATGCCATAGACAATTTCAAAAGGACTCTTACCAGTATTCCTATTCATAGTGTCATTGTAAGCATATTCAACTTGGCCTATGAGTTGGTCCCCTGTCTGACCATACTCCTTTGTTAAGCATCTCAGAAGATTACCAAGACTCCTATTAACTACCTTCGTTTGACCATCAGTCTAAAGATGGTATGCAGATCCAAAGGATAAATTGGTGCCCAACTTCTGCCAGAGAGTCTTCCAAAAATGACTCATAAATTTGGTATCTCTGTCCGATACAATGCTCAAGGGAAATCCATGTATTCTGACTACCTCTTTAAAAAAAAGAGAAGCTATTTGAATGGCATCATTGGTTGTCTTGCACGGCACAAAGTGAGCCATGTTATCAAATCTGTCCACTATCATATAGTCACTATCCATTCCTTGTCTTGACTTAGGCAATCCAACTAAAAAGTCCATGCTCGAGCATTCCCATGGTCTAGTTAGGATAGGAAGTGGTTGGTATAGGCCAACATTAGTAGATGTTCCTTTGGCCTTCTTACACACAATACAACTCTCAACATACTTCCTAATATCAACATTCATCTTTGGCCAAAAGTACAATCTCTGAACAAGTTCTTGTGTCATATTGACCCCAAGATGACCACTCAATGCACCATTGTGCTTCTCTTAAATAAAATTCTCTCTTATACACCCTCTAGGGACACAAAGTTGACTTCCTTTGAATAGGAGATTACTTTGCAAAGTGTATTCAAAATATTTACTATGAAAGTGGTTCTTATATTCTTGACATACCTTATAGATGTCTGCAAAGTCTTCATCATCACCATATAGATCTTTGAAGTTGTCGATTCACATGCTCTGCAGTTGTATCTCCTAGATAGTAAGGGCTCCTCTAATCAAGGCATCTGCAACCTTGTTCTGCAATCCCTTCTTGTGTTTGATATTGAATGTATATGCTTGCATGTATTCAACCCACTTCATATGCTTATGACTCAATTTGTCTTGTGAGTTCAAGAAGCTCAAGGCTTGATTGTCTGAATAGAATATGAACTCCTTTGGAAGTAGGTAATGCCTCCATTTTCTCAATGACTAGACAAAAGCATACATCTCTAGGTCATAAGAAGAATAATTCTTCTTAGCTTCATTCAACTTCTCCGAACGGAAAGCCACTAGTCTTCCCTCCTGGCCTAAGACAACTCCAATTGCCACATTTCTGGCATCACACTCCACTAAAAATATCTTTTCAAAGCTTGGAAAAACAAAAATTGGTTGGGTTGCAATATTCTTTTTCAGTATCTCAAAACCATGGTTACCTTGTTCATTCCAAATAAACTTAGTCTTCATGCCTCCTTTAATAGTGTCCAACATAGGAGCACAAATTGCACTAAATTGATTAATAAACTTTCTATAATATTGTTCTAGACCATGAAAAATTCTTACCTTAGTACTTGTTCTTGGAGTAGGCCAGTTGATGATGGCCTCCAATTTGCTAGGATCCATCTTTAGGTTACCTTGAGATATCACAAAACCAAAGTACACTAACTCTGTCTTGATGAGTGTATGCGGTAAATTTGGCCTTGTTAATTCACCATACACTTCAACATAGTCCTTCTTCACCAGGTACACACAAGACTGAATATGAGATTATTCATCTTATCTGCCTGCATGATTCAACCTATTGCCTTCTATCCAGACGGGGTTTTTGAAATTTGCTCTCAGGACGAGAGTCTCACAACCATGGACCAATCTAGGAACGAAGGATTTATCATGATGGATGCAATACAATGCAAGATTATGCTAAGAAATGAAATATGAGAGATTAAGCTAAGACATGATGATCAATGCAATTAATCTATAAATTGAAGTTATTCTATTGCAATATGAATTTATTCTATATGAAGCTATGGCAATAATTCAGTATTCTAACAATGCATATTTTCTTCAGAAATTCAGGGGGTAATCAGGGGTTTTGAATGACGAATGAGAGTTCTTTTATAGACTCAGAGATGATCAGAATAGAAACTTTCCTCTTTGAAATAAAACAGATAGAAAAGCCAGTTTAAAATAGAAAGCTTTATTGAAAAGAATTCAATAAATTGTTTTCT
>MU223658.1:2385874-2397228 GCA_018584345.1 Thuja plicata
GGTCGGCCCTAAGGGCTAAATTTCTGGAACCTTCTCGGGTGGTGGAAATTGCCTATATAAAGAAGGCCCATAGTGTTGTCTTAGGCAGTTCGGGACAGTTCTGGGTAGATCTGGGTAATAATTCGAGACTTTGTCCTACAGAATATTGTAAGGGGAATGCCCATGTGGCTTTGCATATTGTAATTCTGAAAGTTTGTAATTCCGCATTTGTGGAGATAATAAGAAGCCCATTTTCTGTTCTTGCAAATTGTTGTTGCTTCTTTGTTTCTGTTGTGTGTTTGTGGCATTAAGGGGAGCATCCTTCATCAAAATACTTGGTATGAAAAGATTGAGTTTTCTCTGAATTTGAGTCTTCTTGGAATAAAGGATTTCGAACCCTACTAAGATCCATAGGAAATGACCGTTTATTGTAAGGTCATCGTACCAAGGAAGGAGATCAAGATTATTCCTCACTAGATGTAGCCAGTAATGGTGTGGAAAGTATAGATTCATCTTGATTGATTGAAGGAAATTTTTTGCCACTTCGAGTTGTGACAGTCATAGACAAAGTTTTGAACAAGGAATGTGAACTAGGACCAAACTTGAAATTGTCTCAAAGATTGCACAAATGTGCCAAAAGGTGAAGTATCCTTGGTGCAAATCGTCTAAGATGAGGCTAAAATAAGCCAAGAGATGACTATTGCGACACAAGGCATGATGACACAGATGAAATAAATCAAAAAGACATGAGACAAGACCAGTTTAAGCAAGAATCACGTAGTTCTCAACCCAAGAAGCTAAGTTTCAGACTGTGTGGAGATAGATGGCAAAAAAATAGACGCATATCAGAGACTAGATTTGACAGAAGAATAACTAGTTGGTAGATTTTAGCTCGCTATTTTAGACAAAAGGCTACAGTTTCACACGATGAAATGCTATGTCATGCGAAGATTCTCATCGGGCCATGTGAAGAAATGCTTGCTTCACACGAAGGAAGACACCAAAGGACAGAATAATGACTGACAAAAAGTGGCACTATTTCCAAATGTCGCGCGACAGAGAATTGTGTATCATGCAAAAATTTTCACCGACTCGCGCGAAGATTTGGAAATTTTGCGTGAAACTATGCTAATGTTGAAAAAAGTACATTTATAGAATCAGACTGTTAAGACCAGTTTGTATTTTCCAAGATAAAATCATGCTATTTTTTGATAGATAGTTCAAGTTACAGATTGTTTTGGACATGTTCAAGATAGACAATTTGTGTGTTTTAATGATGGTTTCGATTGTTCAAGTGATACACCCACGCAAAACACATTAAACAGAATGTTTATAGTACCAAAAAAATCACATTACAATCCTATGATAGCTAGGACAATATCTGTTGAATCCCCACTTGAACTGAAGTTCAGCTACACTTACTCTTAGCGGATAACTTATAAGCTTGGAAGCACAGGCTCCTCCTTACATATGCACTCACTTCTCAGGCATACCAAGCTTCAGACCCCAAAGGAATTGCTTCCCAAAGGGATGTTATCTCTACTAAAAGCCATAAAAATGTGGGGCGTCTTAGTCGGTCTCTGACCTTTCGCGCCAATAGATAGAGGGTTTCTAGAAAACTAGAACAACAATTTGTAGTAAGGTCATCTGTTCACGTGGTTGTGATCAAGTCATTTTCCCAATAAAGGGGGCTCTCCCAATCCGTTCAAAGCAAGGCTTTCACCTTAATGATGTTGGGACTTTAACGCACCACTAGGGTACTAGAGGAGATTTTGGTTGCCACAACAAATTCACACCTATCTATTGTGACATTAATCACAATAGCATTTTTTATATACCGGTTTGGAAGGGCTTGGCTTTAGCCTATTACCAGTTGGGCATCCACTCTCACCGGCTCTGCTAAAGCTCTCGAGAGGTAGCCACTCTAGAAGAATCACATGAATTTATCTTACACCCAAGATCCATAAAGGCGAGGGGAGAGGATACGTTCATGTAGTTCTTAGGATTACAATCAAAAAAATACTTCAATCACGCAAGATAGTAATTCATTTTAAGCACCAACCGAAGTGTGTTTTAACTACTGAAAACAAATATAAGAAGTTGTGACAACATGCAAGGTCTTCGACAAACATCCTGCAATAAAACCCATTAGTAGTTTGCAATGCCTTTCTTCATATCAACGTCCTGCAACAAACATGTCAGAAGTTTGTGATGGATTTTCTTTGTCTCAGCGTCCTGCAAACCACTGTTATGCTGTTTCAAAAGATAAAATCAGAGAATCACAGATGTCAGAAAATAGCAGGTGGTTAGAAAATTGAGGAAATGAAATATTAAATTGAAACTCTAGACTGTAATTTTGTGCGATAAAGTATACTAGATCGCGCGAAGAAGTTCTCTAAGCCACCCGAAGAACTAGAAAGTTCGCGCGAGACAAAAAGAAAGTTTGCACAAAATTAAAATAGAACCTGTACGGAAGTATGGACAAAATGTTAAAAAAATGAAAAATTTGAAATGAAATGAGGCCAGATAGAAATATACCTGCCCCACAGTGGGCACCAGAAATGTATACGGTAAATTTGGCCTTGTTAATTCACCATACACTTCAACATAGTCTTTCTTCACTAGGTACATACAAGACTGAATATGAGATTATTCATCTTATCTACCTGCATGATTTGACCTGTTGCCTTCTATCTAGACGGGGTTTTTGAAATTTCTCTCAGGATGAGAGTCTCACAACCATGGACCAATCTAGGAATGAAGGATTTATCATGATGGATGCAATACAATGCAAGATTATGCTAAGAAATGAAATATGAGAGATTAAGCTAAGACATGATGATCAATGCAATTAATCTAGAAATTGAAGTTATTCTATTTCAATATGAATTTATTCTATATGAAGCTATGACAATAATTCATTATTCTAACAATGCATATTTTCTTCAGAAATTCAGGGGGTAATCAGGGGTTTTGAATGAGGAATGAGAGTTATTTTATAGACTTAGAAATGATTAGAATATAAATTTTCCTCTTTGAAATAAAACAGATAGAAAAGCCAGTTTAAAATAGAAAGCTTTATTGAAAAGAATTCAATAAATTGTTTTCTTCCTGCTTTAACTGTTTTCTTTCTTTGATTTAATACTGTTTTATTTGAATTAAATTGTTTTCTTTCTCTTTAAAGAACAATTAATTCAAAGTTTCCATTTATGAATAGAGATAAGATTTTTGATAGAATATCTAATTAATTAAATAAGTATGACCTCATAATTGCTTTTTCTCAATTATCTGATTAATTAAATTCAATCATTGAAAATGAGGATATTTATTTAATAATTAAATATCATTTAATTCCTTTTCCATGTGTCTCAGCTAAAGAGGGTGAATTTAATTTAATTAAAGTGCTAGGAATTTATAATTAAATTAATTCGATTTTAAGGTTTGTTTAGCTAAATAGATATTTAGGAATTAAACATGATGTATGATTAATACAGATTTAGGATTTTCTGCATTTGACACTCAGGTCGAGTAGAGTTAGTGAAAACTCAAAATTGCCTAGTACCATAGGACTTTGATGATTTAGAAGAGTGACAAATGCAACAAAATTAGTTAAGGTTGCAAGATGCCAATTTTGGGGTGTTACAATGAGCTCACACTTTTCTAAGTTGATCTTCAAATTCTCCTCCTGCAGCTTCTTAAAAACCAGTTCAAGGTGTTTGAGGTGCTCTTCCCTTATCTTACTATAGATGAGTATATCATCTAAGTAGACCACTACAAATTTTCCATTGTACTCTTTAAGCACCTCATTCATCAACCTCATGAATTTTGATGGTGCATTTGACAACCCAAATGGCATGACAAGCCAGTCGTATAGTCCTTCTATAGTCTTGAAGGCTATTTTCCACTCATCCCCTTCATTTACCCTAATTTCATGATAGCCACTCTTTAGGTGTATCTTGTTGAAATACCTTGCTCCTCCTAGATAGTCCATTAGGTCTTCTATCCTAGGGATAGGGAACATATACCTAATGGTGATCCTATTGATTGCTCTGGAGTCTATAAATAACCTCCAAGTTTCTCCCTTTTTAGGTGCTAGGACTGTGGGTACGTCACAAGGGCTAATGCTCTTTATTATAAGGCCTTGTTCTAGGAGCTCTTGGATTTGTCTAGCAATTTCCTCATTTTGTTGAGGAGTAATTTTATAGGCTACCTTATTGGGTAGGGTAGCTCCTAGTATTAGGTCTATTTGATGGATTATAGACCTCTTAGGGGGTAGGTTTGATGGTTGTCCATCACTCACTATTCCTTCATACTTCTCTAACATCTCTTGGACTTCTTTTGGTAGCTCTGTCCTCTTCTCTATTTTGTCCGCAACTTCCTTTGGATTTAACACCAGTGCAAATCCAACTCCTTCTCCTTATTCTAAGGTCTTCAAGAACTCTTTTTCACTCACCATGAGAACATTGGGACCAACATTCTTCAATTTTGCATCCTCCAATAGTGATTGGATTTTGTATGTCACATTGTCTTTCTTGAAAGAGTATGAATTTTTCACTCCATCATGCATGACCTTCCAGTCAAATTTCCATGGTCTACCTAGGAGAAAGTGACATGCATCAATAGGTAAGAAATCACATAAAACCTTATCCTTATATCTCCCAATTGATAATTCAACCCAAGCTTTCTCATTAACTAGGACATGTTGTCCTTTGTTTAGCCAAGTGACCTTGTAGGGACTGGTGTGGGGCATCCTTGTCATTTTCAACTTACTGACTGCCTCCTCTGACACTATGTTGTCAGTTGACCTTGAGTCTATGATGACTCTACACACTTTTACCATCATCTTACACTTTAATCTGAATAATGATCTCCTTTGACTGATTTCTTCCTTCACTGGCTCTTTAATCAGAGTTCTCCTCATCATGAGATTCTCTCCCTCCTCTGATTCTAATGGCACTTCAAGGTTCTTGTTTCCACTTGTCTCCTCATGAACATAGTTCACTCTTTTTTCACCTCCTTGAGAGGTAATTCCCTTCTCTAGACACCTATATGCTAGATTTCCTAACTGATTACAATGATAGCACTTCATATTGGAAAAATAGTTGCCTCTTCCTTGGCTACTACCTCTTCCTCTATTGTTAGAGTTCCTCTACTTAAACTTTCTCTATTGAAGTTTCCTTCATGTTGTTTAGTGAGCTTAGTCTCTACTTATCCTTTAGATTTAGAGTTTCTTCCACCATAACCACTTCTTTGTCCTCTAGTGTCTCTTCCCCTACCTCTTCCTCTTGAGGTGTTGGAATCTTGTTTCTTCTTCAACTTGTCTTCCACCTTGATAGCAATTTGGTGGCACTTCTGAACTGTGTCTTGAGTCAAAAGAATCATCTCATCTTGAATGGTCCATTTAAGTCCATTAAGATATCTTACTACCTTAAATTTCTCATCCTCTGCTATTCTTGACCTCATACAAAGTCTCTGAAATTATTTAGTGTATGAGTTGACATCTAGGTCCTTCTTCCTTAGACCTTGCCTTCTTTTGTGTAACTGGATTTCATAATCCTTAGGGATATAAGAATCTCTAACTCTTTCTACCATATAATTCCATGAAGCAATGGGCCTTTTCCCTTCCTTCTCTCTCTCTCATCTTGGATGAATTTCCACCAAGTGAGAGCAAACCCTCTCAATATTTCTTTAGAAACCTTCACCGTTTGAGCCTCTGTGATTCCATCACACTCAAAATGGTTCTCTAGTCCCTATATCCAATCAAGGACTACCTCTGGTTCTATTTTTTCATTGAAAATGGGAACTCCTTCCAATGCTTTTCCACTCATAGCCTTTAGGGCTTCCAGGAATGGTTCTTGGTCAAGGACAGGGTTAGCTTCAGGGACTTCATATTCAATGGCAATCTCTTTTCCTTTCCCTTTCCCTTCCATTCTGTCCTTTACTCCATCTGCTTTTCCATCAACTTCATCCAATTTTTTCTCCAATTGAGCCAACCTATCTCAGATTAGTCTAATCTCCTCTTCTTGTTCATCTACCTTCTTTTCTAATTCAGCATTAGTCACCATTTTTTACTCTCCAATGGATTCCTCTGGTTGTAACATTAGCCACAAGCCTGATCAAAAGAGGCTTTGATACAAATATGATGAAAGTAACCCCAAGGTGTGCTTACACAATTCACTAGATAGGACCTTAATTGTCCTAGTCCACTTTAGAATCCTAATTATACTCTAGGACCTCAAAATTCTATAGGCACTAAGCCTACGACTACTCCCAACTCTTCCCCAAGAGTTACAACAATTGTGTTTCACCTTGAAGGACATCCATCACTAGTTTTATCTCAATGCTTCTCCTTGGCTTCCATGAAGCATTCCAATGCTAAAATATTCATACCAACTCCAAACATGCTACAAGGGCCTTGTACACTATTTTTATGTTCATTCTGCATCTATATAATTCAAACCCCATAGGTCTTCATTCCCTATTTAGTCAAGTTCCAAAATTGCACCCAAATGACCCTCTTAGGCCTAACACACCAATTAGCCCTATCCAGAGGGTTTTTTCAAGATTTACTCTGAAAAATTCCACACAACCCCTAAAAAAATCTAGGATTCAAATACCCTTTTGGGAAACCTAAAATAATTTTATGGTCTAGGGTCCCTAAATTGTCCGTACACCTTCGTCTTGAAATGTAGGGCTTTTAGGCCTATTTTGGCTCCTCACAAGCACTTCACTGATTTTGAAGGAAAAAAAAATCCAAATGGATTGGGTGGGTTCTCAACTTGATAAAATGGATCAATGAGACTCTAAGGACACTAAGACCACACTTTGTTAAGTACTCCCATGCACACCTTTGTCTTTGCAGTCTTGTTTACACCTGCCATACCCCTCACCAGACTGTCCTAGCTCGCCTAGGACATGGCCTTAAAATTAGGAAATTGACCTCTTTGATCTCCTAACTACATATTTACACTATAAAGAGGCTCCCCTAACACATTAATTCAACCTTTTGTGTTTTCCACTGTTGAATTTCATGAGGGAGCCATAAAACCAAAATTACCCTGAATTACACCAGCAGACTACCTAGTTTGTAAACAATTTCCCACAGCTAACAAATCAACTCTAATATACTTGCACTATAAATGTAAAAGTATTAGATATGTCTCTACCACATGAATCCACACTTAGATCAGTTAATTCAATCCATTAAAACACCAAGAACTTGCAAATACATTGACAGTACTCTGTTTTCAAAAACACTTACTCTATTGCTTCACAAGACTTGCACACCGTCTCCTTCTCCTCGGGAAATGATCCACATATATCCTTAAGATTATTATTACATGTTTATAGGAATTATACATTAATTTCCTACTCCTATAATGAGGGGAATCCAATGTTTTCGAGTTGCATGCAATATTTGCAAAAAGTTGCAAATGTTGTCATGACAACTTTTGAGCATCTTTGCATTTATGCGTCCATCCTATCTTTTAGGGCCTCTAACCCATATGGTTTGATGAAAAAACATCATAAAAGCCTATAAAATCATATTTCTTTCCATGCTAAGGTCTAGGACACATTTAGACCATATTTCCCATTTAGACAAAAACTATACATTGAAGTAACCTAACTAGACTAGGTTGGATTAGACACTAACTATCCATCCACCTAGTAACACACCTTGCAAGACCTACTAAGGTCCAAATTAAACACAAACACTTACTTGGCTAAGGTCAGTTACAAGCTAAAACATCTAGGGCTTAGAGGATAGCCTAGGTGCTCCTGCACCAAACAACATTTCATGACATTTAGAGCATATATTGATTAAAACCCGAATAAATAATAACCAAACATGGTAAGGTAAAAAAGCTAGATCATCACTGTCATAACCATTAGTGAATCAACCAAACATATCAATAACCATTGATACAACCATTAGTGAATCAACCAAACATCTTAATAAACACTGACATAACCATCAGTGAATCTCATGGAATCATAATAAGATGAATGTAATCAAAATATTCTCATATATGAAATAAGCCATATATCATCATAGCATCAGTAGTGATATAAAAAATGAACACAAAAATGTACTATAATTAGGTGCATCTCTGATTTAGGATCATCCTAGGATTCTTGGAAATACTATATAAAACAAAAATGTTTGCTTTTGGAGTTTGGTAGATTAGAGGAGTCCTCGGTTGAGTACTCGATTGCTTAGTTTTATATTGATCTGTGGTTGGTCAACTCAGTGACTAAGCTCAGTAGTAGTTTCTCGGTACTCAGTCATTGTTGGTGAATTAGTTACTATGGTGGCTCAGTGCTCAGTGTCACCAATAGGTTTTAGTGTCTATTTCTCGGTAGTTTCACCAAGTAGGGTCTGTTGCTTGGTGGTTTGTTTCACTGACTGGGTTTACTTTGTTAGATTTGTAGGCCAACTTGCTAGCTGACTCTTACATTTAATTTGGATCACGAAATTAATATTGGATCCCTCATTGGGAATTACATGGACCTAAATCTGGGTCAGGGGTTTCTCCAATGTTTTATTATTGTAGGTTGACCTGTTGGTTCCCTTTTGTATTTAACTTGTATTCTGTTCTTAGCTTGGCATCAGATTTTGGAGTGGACCTGAGTGTTGGATCTGAGGATCTAGATCAAGATTTTTAGGTCTTGGTAGAAGGTAAATGGTCTGATTCTTGTAGAAGATCTATAGCATATGTTGAGTTTTATCTTTGTATTTGGTCGTAACTAGGAAGGCCTCACAACCCGACATGTTGGATGTAATTTATTATCTATAATAATAGAAAGTTGAATGGTGATTACATTTCTGTGTATTTGGTTGTTTCCGCTGTTATGGTTATTGGATGCAAGTTTGGACAATCCTTAATTGGATCCTCCATCCTCGAATGCATCAGGTAGTATTAGAGCTAAGTTTCAATTGCTAGAAAAGAGTTAGATTTCCAATTGCTGGAGATCTATGGAGCGAAGATGCCTCTGAAGAAAAATTGCAAGATCATTGAGGAAGAACCTAAGGAGGAGTTCAATCTTTAAGATTTCTAATCTTTGCAGAAGCAAGTCCAAGATCTGCAAGAGGAGTTGCAAAGGAAGAATATGTCTAGAGAACATTGAGATTATGGTGAAGAGTCGAAAGAAGAAGATCATTTCAAAGAAGCACTAGAAGATGTTAGAGATCCAGAGGAGGCTAGATTTCTAAGAGCTATGTCTAAAATTGAGAAAAGACCTAAGATCAAAGTTTCTACATTTGTTGGAAGCCTTAGGCCAGAAGAGTTGATCTATTGGATTAATGAGATGGATGAATACTTTGAGTATGAAGAAGTGGAAGATCTTGATAGAGTTTTGTTTGCAAAGACAAAGCTAAAAGGTCATGCAAACATATGGTGGAGAGAATTCAATTGGAAAGAAGTCAGAGAGGTAAAGACAAGATCATCAGAGGAACCAAATGGTTGAAAATTTGAAGAAGCAATTCATTTCATTGGATTATGAATTGGAGATGTTCAAGAATATGTAAGGTTTGAGGCAGGCAAACAAATCGATGCAAGAGTATACCGAGGAGTTTTATCAGATCTTGATTATGACTGGACATTCAGAAGATGACAAGGAGAAAGTTGCTAGGTGTATCTATGGATTGAGACCTAGTATTCAGGAAGAGTTACTTATTGTTTGGATGACAACAATAGGAGATGCTTATTAGATGGCATTGAAGATTGAGGAGAAGCTAAATAAGAAGTTTGAAAGAAGGAAGAATAATAGAAACCGAGGTGGTAAGACTGATGACACAACTACTGAGGGTAAGGCAATGGAGAATCATAATCAGATCAAGGTATGATCTAGCAGTAGTCAAACCACTAAGGATTACAATCGTGGGTATGGAAGAAGAGGAAGAAGTGATTTCATTGGTACTTGTTTTCAGTGTGGTGAGAAGGGACATAGGGCCTAGTCATGTCCTCAAAAGAAGTTCACCCTGACTACTAAGGAAAGTTCAGTGAATGCTACAGAAGAAGGTGAAGTTATGATCACTAGAAGGTTGGTTGCATGTATTAATGAACCAATGTAGAGAATAAATTTGTTCAGAACCAGATGTAAGTGCAAGGATAAGGTATGTAATTCCATAATTGATGGTGGCAGTTCTGAGAACTTTGTTTCAGAAGAGACGGTTAGTAATTTGAATTTGGGAAGAAGGAAACATCCTAATCCTTATCAAATTAGTTGGATACAAGATGTGCCTAAGGATAGGGTTTAGGAGAAATGCCTTGTTAATTTTAAGATTGTATCTTATTATGATGAGATATTATATGATGTGTTGCCTATGGATGATTGTCACCTATTTCTCGGTAGACCTTGGCAGTATGACATACATGTTATGTTTGATGGTCATTCAAATACCTATGTTGTAAGGCAGGGTGGATCCAAACATAAACTAATACCTTTGCAGGGATCAAGGACAAAGGGATGTGGAGTTATCAGATGTTGTCTGAATGACAGTGACAAACATGAGGAGAAGAGAGTTGATGAACCTATTTATATAGATAACATGAATGAGAGTTTGAAGGGAAAAGAGAATGACATCTCTGAGGAACTTTTAGAGATTAAGAAACATATGGAATTTTTTACTAAGGTGGTGCAACAGATTTTTACGCTAGTGACATAGAGAGATACATATGATACCAAGTTGCTTAGTAGGTTGGATGAGAATATGGTTCACTGAAATGTTGATGGTATCAAAAGTGCAGAGGATGGTCGGTGTTAGCTATTGTTGGTGGAAGAAAGGAGATCTAAGATAGGAGAGAAAGGTGCAGGGCATATGAACTTGTCGAATGAGATAATGGACAGAGTGAAGACAACATGGAATGAAGGGCAAGAGGAGATATGGGTTAAGAACAAGTATGGAATACTTGTTCTGATTCCCTTAAGATGTTCATGATTTCCTTTATGGGAATATCTTCTTTACCTGGGGTGTCTAATGCAGGAGCACCCTAGGATTCTTGGAAATCTTCTATCAAACAAAAATATGCTTTCTTTTGGAGTTTGGTAGCTTAGAGGAGTCCTCAGTTGAGTACTCAATTTCTTAGTTTCTATTGATCAGTGGTTGGTCAACTTGGTGACTAAGCTCGGTAGTAGTTGCTCGGTACTCGATTGCTATTGGTGACTCGATTACTATGGTGGATCGATGCTCGGTCTCATCGACGGGTTTTGGTGTCTATTGCTCAGTAGTTTCATCGAGTAGGTGTCTGTTGCTTGGTGGTTTATTTCACCGACTAGGTTTACTTTGTTATTGTTACCCAAATGTTTCACATGTGGGATAGCAGTCAGAAAAAGTAAAATTTGCATAAAGATACATCTTTTAGAAATTACTG
>MU223658.1:2430823-2448029 GCA_018584345.1 Thuja plicata
GAGTTTAAAATTGCATAATTAGGCTAGTTTCAATTTGAATTGAAGATATGTTGATTTCATTTATGATTCATTTACATATCTAACATATCAATTTAATTCTTTCAAGCTCTCTAGTTAAAGGCAATTCCTTTTCTAGTTTAAATGCAATTTCAATTCTAGTTTAAATGCATTTAATTTTTAGATTAAGAGTATTTTCTTTCTTAGATTAATTGCAATTTGACTCCATAGAGTAGTTGCAATTTCAGTTCTAGACTAGTTGCAATTCACTTTCATAGATTAAGAGCAATTTTCTTTCATAGATTAATTGCATTTCAATTCATAGAATAATGACAATTTCATTTTTTCTCATGCTTTAGAAATCCTCCATGTTAGCAATGGTCAGGTTGTTGGCTCTCGTTCTGAGGGTAAAATTGACATCCACAACTAATTAGGAGGCAACAAGTCATTTCAATTGAATTTGCAGGATGAACAATTCTTGTTTGTCTTTGTGAATTGAACAATTGAGTAAAGACTATGCTAAATTTGTGCCTGATTTAGAGGTCACATTCAAGCACACACAATATATATATGTGTGTGTGTGTGTGTGTGTGTGTGTACACACACACACATATATATTAGAATAAATGAGAGGGGGGGGGGGGGGGGTGAATAAGCGGCCTTAAAAATAAATCCAAAATCTAACCAAAACTTATATCTCAAATATAATATCCTTAGTTATCTTCCATTCCATCAAGATGTATGCCATAAATAAATCTAACAAATATACTATGTGCTTGGTAAGATATATTGTTTATCGTTTCTAGACTTTATTGAGTAGCAGTAAATAAACTTAGTGTTTACCGACCAATCTAGTTTCATCAATGTTTAAAACAAAATATCAATGCAATGAAAGAAATACACATTTGACACATAGATTTTAACATGGAAACCCAATATTGGGCAAAATGACCTAGGACCGGTAACCCAAAATATTTTCACTCTTTTGAAGTGACCTCGGTAAAGAGCCAACCCTGTTAAAGGTTACAATACACACTGTTAAGTGCAACCTTGTTAGAGGATTCAAAACTAACAATTTGTCTTTTGACCTAGCATTCACTACCATGTCAACAAGAAAACCTTTTGATACTCTTGAGTATCTCAAATCAATAAGGACTATTAAATCACACTCAGTTAAGAAATTTTCTGAATAAATGGTTAAACTGATATAATAAATGATCTGTTCAAAATACAGCTTTAACTTGTAGATATTCAAATCTATTGTTAGTCCAATAATACCTCTCTAATCAATATACTCTTCAGTTCCTTTGCTTCCTTTCTTCCTTTTTCTTGATGAATGCTTTGTCCTTTGTTGCTTGGTGTCTGTAGAATTTCCTAGCTTTGTTCTTCAGTATGTATGATTAGATTTGCATGAATAATTCAATCTTCACCAGAATATATTTAGCATTCCTCTCTTCATAATGAATTCATTGTATCTTTATATAGACATGATTTTCCGCTCAATCTCCTTATTTTTGTCGTAGATCACTTCTTGAGTCATAAAACTTGCCATGCTTTCTTTATCCAGTAAAGCACTGCTTTAGTTTTATTCCGTAGATCTCTCCATGATAGATATGAATAAAACATGCTTTAAATCTTCATCTTTGCTTTAACTTAACTGATCATTGATAATAAAGCAATCAATCAGTCAATCCCTAAATATATCTTCTGCCAGCTAAGAAATTTTGTTGTTCATTAACTTTAGTTCTAATCGGTCATCAACTTTAGTTAGCTCTATCATTGAATTCAATTATGCTCAGTCATTGACTTCAGTTATGCTTGGTAAATAGCTCTTTCTTGGTAACACTTGCTCGGTTACTGTGGTGCTCAGTATACACTGTGAACTACTTGATGTATACTGTCTGTCAGTGTGCACCATCCGTCGATGGTTACTGTCACTCGATGTATACATAACTTTTATGTTTTACCGACCACATAAACTTTGTCTCTTCAAATGTTTCAAGTTTATGACAATATGTGTATAAACAATTAAAACTATATCAAGTTGACATCAATGACAATACAATACATTAAATAATTTAATGTCTTGTATTCACTTTTGTAGCTCGGTGATCATCAACTTATCATCTTCAAACATTCAATTAGTTATAGTTTATCAATCTCTCCCTTTGGCATTGATGGCAACACAATATGAAATATGACATATCATACCAACCTTATTGTTCTATAATCAATTCAAATATATGACTCTCGGTAAGCTCTTCTAGCTCAAATTTGATTTTGTTGTGTGCTCGCCCTTTCTTCATTCCCTTCAATGGATAGGTGTAGCAGTTCTGTCTTCTGATTCTATCTCTCCCTTTCTTGTAGAATCTCTTCTCCCTTTTCTGGATAGATATGCAATGTTAACTTTCTCCAATTCTCTCCCTTGGATGGATGGTTATTTTATTGAATCTTTTTTCATCATCATTGGATATTTCTATTTCTTTAGGTGTTCTTCTCCCTAATGGATATTTCTTTCTCTGATGGATATTTAATTAAATCTTCCTCTCCCTTTGACAACAATGCCAAACATAAAATTATACAGCTCTATAGTAGCCAACAATATCTCTTGTGTGTGGTTTAAATAAGTACATTTAGTGTACTGATATGGCATTTCAGTCCATATCTCAGCTTGCATCAACATGATTGATCTTCTGATAATGTGTCGGCTGATGCAACCTTCAAGTCAGCTTAGTGACTAGTAGACAAGGGACAAAACCCTAGTCTATTCCTCAGGTACTCAAATGTATCTTTTGGCAATAGTTTTGTGAATATATCTACTATTTGTTCTTTGGATTGTACTTGTTCCCTCAAGTAATGATACTTAATAGCTATGTACTTTATCTTAGCATGCATCACAGGGTTCTTTGAAATATTTATAGCACTTGTATTATCACAATAGATAATTACTGGTTCAGAAATTTCCTCATTCATACCTTGTATCAATTACTTGATCCATGCAATGTTAGAGAAATTTGCAGAAGCAACTACATATTCTACTTCTGCAGTTGATTGAGATATGCATCCTTTCTTTTTACTTATCCATGTGACAAGTCTGTCACCCATAAAGAATGCTCCTCTTGTTGTGCTCTTTCTATCATCTATGTTTCCAGCCCAATTAACATCAGTATAAACTTGTAACTCAAATTTGCCTTCTTTATTGTACCACAAACCATAGTCTTCAGTATTCTTCAGATATCTCAAAATTCTTTTAATAGAAATCATGTGTGATTCCTTAGGGTTAGCAAAGAATCTTACAACTATACCAATTGTATGTGTTATATTAGGTTTAGTGTGTACAACATACATTAGTTTTCCAATCATAGATATGTATAAGGTCTGGTTTACCTCGGTTGTCTTGTCTCCCTTTGTCAATTTGCATCCAGTTTCCATAGGTTTTCCAACTGGTTTGTCGTCATCCATCTTGAATATCTTCAAAATTTCTTTGATGTATTTGGATTGTGTGATGGAGATCCATTCATCCTATTGTAGAATCTATAGACCAATGTTTTTTTTTATCTCTCCAAACATTGACATTTAAAATTCTTTGCTCATTTCATCAACAAATGACTTGAATATCATATCATTACCTCCAAATATGATATCATCAACAAATATCTCAGCAATCAAAATCTTATCATTAGTATCTCCTTTCAAATACATATTGTTGTTGTCACTTGTTCTTACAAATCCAATACTAATTAGATAAGAGTGATTTATTTCATACCATGCTCTCGATGCTTGTTTCAATCCATACAAGGCTTTGTATAGTTTACAAACCATGTTCCTCTTGTTAAGATCAATAAACCCTTTAGGTTGTTCAATGTATACCTCCTCTTCTAGTATTCCATTCAAAAATGTAGATTTAACATCCATTTGGTATACTTTGAATCCTTTAAAATAACATAAGCAAGCAAAGTTCTTACTCCTAGTCTAGCAACAAGTGCAAAGGTTTCTCCATAGTCAATAACTTCTTCTTGTGCATACCCTTTGCATAATAGTCTTGCTTTGTTCCTTGTGACTTCTCCATTCTCATTAAGTTTGTTTCTAAAAATCCATTTGGTTCCAAAGACTTTTTTGTCACTCGGTCTAGGTACTAATGTCCATGTTTTATTCTTCTTAATCTGTTCAATATCTTCATTCATTGCACTAACCCATTCTTGATTCTCAAGTGCAACATTAACAAATTTAGGCTCAAAATCACAAATCAAACATCTATTGTTAAGTGACTTACTTATTGTTCTCATTCTTGCTCTTTTTTCTCCAATGATCCGGTCATGTGGATGGTGTCTTCTGACATATTTAGCAAGTACAGGTTTAGATCTTTGTTCTTCATTTTTATCATCGCTCGGTTCATCATTGTGAGCATTATCCTGATGCTCGGTGTGTGCAGCCTATTACTCAGTTGGATTTTTCTATCGCTCACATAAGGTGTCAGATTATTCAATGTAGACAAATCCATTGTAATCTTCAGGTTCCTTTATGTTTTCCTCATTATTTTTCTCAACAAATTCATCCACTTTAACATTTGCACTCTCAATGATTTTGTTAGAAGATTTGTTAAGACATTTATAAGCTTTTCTTTTAGTAGAATATCCTATAAATATTCCTTCATCACTTTTAGAATCAATTTTCCCATTTCTATCATCTTTCAATATATAACATTGACTTACAAAAATTCTAAAGTAACTCACATTTGGTGTGTATCCATACCATAGCTCATAAGGTGTCTTATTTGTGTCTTTCTTCAATTGAACCCTGTTCAATGTATAGATAGTAGTACTTACACCTTCTCTCCAGAATGTTTGTGTGATGCCTTTTTCAATCATCAGTGTTCTGGCACAATCAACAATTGATCTATTCCTCCTTTTAACATTCTCATTTTGTTGTGGTGTTCTCAGTGAAGAAACATGTATTGTGATCCCATGCTCATTACAAAAGTTAGTGAATTCATTAGAAATAAATTCTCCTCCTCTATCTGATCTTAAACATTTTAGTTCTTTTCCACTTTGTTTTTCAACTCTAGCTTTATACCATTTGAATATCTTAAATGCTTCATATTTCTCTTTTAAGAACATGATAGTCATCATCCTAGAATATTCATCAACAATTAGAATAAAGTATCTATCACGATAATATATCTTTGTTCTCATTAGTCCACATAAGTCAGTATGGACTAACTCTAGAATAGCATTAGATGTGTAGGTTTTTCTCTTGAAACTAGACTTTGTCATTTTTCCTTTCTGACAATTCTTGCACATAAAATGGTCGGGCTTTGACATACTTGGTAAGCCTCTTACTTTTCTTTTCTTAATTATTTTAACCATGTTGTCAAAATTCACATGACATAACCTTTTATGCCACAACCAAACATCTTCATTTGTAGCCAATAAACAAGTGGTCTCAATATTATCAAGATAGAAAAGATTAGCTTTTATTTGTTCACCAGTACTGATCAACTTTCTTATTTTATTATAGATCATTGCCTTTTTATTTTCAAATGAAACTCGGTGTCCTGTGTTGTTTAGCTATGAAACACTCAACATATTATAGTTAAGTCCTTTCAACCAGTATGCATTTTCACATCTGGTCAGTTTATTCAACATGATTGTACCTTTTCCTTCAACTGGGCAAGGTGAGTCATTACCCATCCTAATTGATCCACCATTATAATATTCAAAAGTTTCAAAATTTTCTTTATCTCCAGTCATGTGATGAGTACAACCACTATCAATAATCCAAACATCATTTTTTCTAACTTTAGTATGAGTGATGTTTCAACATACCTTTCTTCTTCGTCTGAATCATCCTTCATAGCAAAAAATACTACCTCAACATCTTCATCATAATCAGTAGTAGAATTTTCAGCTTTGTTCTCAACCAAGAAACAAGCCTTCTTTCCTTTGTCCTTTTAATTCGGTAATCTCTTCTGTCAGAGTGTCGATTGATTTTGTAGTCTCAGTCATCACTTTTGTCATACTTCTTTTCATAAGATCTGTCACTGTTTCTTTCATCCTTTTTCTTGTTAGGGCATCTAGCAGCAAAATGTCCAATTTCTTTCCAATTAAAAAAAACCAATGGTAATTTACCTTTATATCTTCCTTTACCTCTGTGTAATCTCCTAGCCATTAGTGCTTCAAGTTCATCAAGTTCTTGTTCATCACTATCACTGTCACTATCATTTCTCATAGTGTGTTTGTTAGTAGATTTTCTTATTTTCACAGAAGACTTGAATGGAGACTCAATAGTATGTAAGACACTGTTCTCATAGTTGTTCATCTCAAATGAAATAAGTCTACCAATAAAACTATCAAGAGTAACATTGTTACTAGCTATTGCTCTCATTTCTTGAATTGCAGATACTCTAATAGCATAAACAAGCAGTAAGGTTCTCAAAATTTTACTTACAACTGTTCCTTCATCAAGTACTCCTCCTACTCAATGGATATCATTAACAACTTCTTTTATTTTTTCATTGTACTAAGTGATGTTCTATCCTTCTTTCATTCTCAGGTCATCAAAATTTCCTTTTAGGCTTTTAGCTTTATCTCTTAGCACATTTGCATCTCCTCCATGTACTAGCTAGAGTTTGTCACATTTCCTTTGTAAAGGTGCATGATTTCCAATCTTCAAATTCAACATCGATTACTGAAGAAGAAAGTTCTATCATCATAGAGTTGTGTTCATGTTTCTCTCTCAATTGATCAATAGTCAGAGGTCCAATATGTGAAACATATTCAGTATCCAAGTGTTGTGTAACATCATTTCCAATATCTGATAGATGGATTCTTATCCTGCTTTTCCATGATGCAAAGTTATCCTTATTCAACTTAGGCACATCCATTTTACTCATCTTGTGATCTTTAACTTAAGTCCCTTTAAAATTTTCTTCCAAGCACCACAAATCTGATACCAATTGTTGGAAAACTGAGAGGGGGGGGGGGGTGAATAAGTAGCCTTAATAATTCCAAAATCCAACCAAAACTTATATCTCAAATATAATATCCTTAGTTATCTTTCATTCCATCAAGATGTATGCCATAAATAAATCTAACAAATATATACTGCTCGGTAAGATATACTGTTTATCTTTTCTAGACTTTACCGAGTAGCAGTAAATAAACTTAGTATTTACCGACCAATCCAGTTTCATCAATGTGTAAAACAAAATATCAATGCAATGTAAGAAATACATATTTGACACATAGATTTTAATGTGGAAATCCAATATTGGGAAAAACCACCTGGGTCCGGTAATCCAAAACATTTTCACTCTTCTGAAGTGAGCTCGGTGAAGAGCCAACCCTGTTAAAGGTTACAATACACACTGTTAAGTGCGACCTTGTTAGAGGATTCAAAGCTAACAGTTTGTCTTTTGACCTAGCATTCACTATGTTGTCAACAAGAAAACCTTTATATACTCTTGAGTATCTCAATATAATAAGGAATGCTAAATCCCACTCGGTTAAGAGATTTTCTGAATATATGGTTAAACTGATACAATAAATGATCTATTCAAAATATAAATTTAACTTGTAGATATTCAGATCTATTGTTAGTCCAATAATACCTCTCTAATAAATATGCTCTTCAGTTCCTTTTCTCCCTTTCTTCCTTCTTCTTGGTGAATGCTCTATCCTTTGTTGCTCAGTGTCTGCAGAATTCCTTGGCTCTGTTCTTCATCTTGTATGATCATATCTGCATGAAGAATTCAATCTTCACCAGAATATATTTAGGATTCCTCTCTTCATAATGAATTCCTTGTCTCTTTATATATACATCATTAGCTACTCAATCTCCTTATTTTTTTCTTATATCACTTCTTGATCTGTAAAACTCACCATGCTTTCTTTATCCCGTAAAGCTCTGCTTTAGTTTTATTATGCAGATCTCTCCATGATAGCTGTGAATGAAACATGCTTTAAATCTTCTTCTTTGCTTTAACTTAACTATTTGTTGATAATAAAGTAATCAATCAGTCAATCCCTAAATATAGCTTCTGCAAGCTAAGAAATTTTGTCATTCTTTAACTTTAGTTCTGATCAATCATCAAATTTAGTTAGCTCTGTCATTGACTTCAGTTATGCTCGGTCATTGACTTCAGTTATGCTCAATAAATAGCTCTTGCTAGGTAACACTTTCTCATTTACTGTGGTGCTCGGTATACATTGTAAACTGCTCAGTGTATACTGTCTATTGGTGTGCACTGTCCGTCGGTGTTTACTGTCACTCGATGTATACAAAACTTTTTTGTTTTACCGACCACATAAACTTTGTCTCTTTAGATGTTTCAAGTTTATGACAATATGTGTATGAACAATAAAAACTATATCAAGTTGACATCAATGAAAATAGAATACAGTAACTGATTTAATGTCTTGCATTCACTTTTGCAGCTCGGTGATCATCAACTTATCATCTTCAAACATTCAATCAGTTATAGTTCATCAATCTATCACACACACACACACACACACACACACACACACACACACACACACACACACACATGCATATGTGTATATATACACACACATATGCATAGATATATATATGTATGTACATATATCTACAATATATATGTACATATATATGTGTGTGTGTGTGTGTGTGTGTATACATGTATATATATATATACATATACATGTGCATAGAATTTTCAATTTATTTAAAACCTATTTTCATGTGTACATATACATTTATACATGTAATATGCAATAAATTTTAGTGAATAATAATGTAGTTAAAATTTAATTATTTTTTAATTAAATTAGGAAAAATATATAGAATTCATTTGACGATAAATAAATTTTTATTATATCATGGCAAATGCACCGATTCCACCTCAAGAACTATTTGCCCAAACAAATCAGGAAATAGAAAGATTGAGAGAGTCTATAAACAATACTAGTAGCTCTAGTGTGTATAAGAATACTTGTCAATCTATACTTGACAACCTCATTAGAATTAGGGATGACATTCATGGTCCTACTTCCTATTTGATAGACACTATAGAGGCCATACTTGAGAGGAAGAGACAAGAGGTTTGTTCAGGCATTTATCTTTCTAAGGTACATGGCTTAGTTCCCAAAGAGACCCTAAAATAAGAAGCTTTCCCATTTTATATGGATTAGAAGTATGTGAAGAGTTATCATGTTACTAGGTGTCAGGATCCAGCTATGACATCATTGATATACACACAATTTCTTTCTTCCCATGGTCGTTATCCAAATAATGACCAGATTCCACTGTATTTTGTACAACTTTTTGTTAAGGTTTGTTTAGGGAGGGTCATGAATTACACTGATTTGCCACCATATCTAGGATTGGGGTGTGGTAGATTGGATGATATAGATTCTTATCATTGACTTGATCATTTGTTACTAGCACTGTTGAGGCTTAGAATTACCACCCCAACTCAGGCATTGGGGCTTTGATAGTACTCTATCCTAACAATGGAAACCTTCTCTAGCTATGGGTGGACTATGATTGAGGAGTCTCCAGATTCTAGGCCAGTTCCTATCTGATTTGGGATATCACCTCCTGATTGAAAATTGAATTGGGAAAAGGGAGAAAGATTTAAAACTGAATGGGAAATGGGGTGATACACCAAAAATTACTCCAGATCTATCAGGATTTTTCAAAACAGCATCCCCAACTACAAAATCACTGAGCTACATTTATCATTCTCTACTCAACATAAAGGTTGACTAGAATTCACTATTAGGGTTAATACCACAAACAATAAAAACTGACAACAAACTTACATATTCTGTAAAAAGGCCTGATTTTTGATAACATAGGAAATGAATCGAAAACAATTCACTTTACCAGATCACATAAAATATGCAACACTTAATGTAGAAAAGAAGAATAGGATTGGATCCAATACTCAGAAATTGATGTAATCAGAAAGCCTGCTCTATTTTCCTTCAAAAACCTATAAATGTGGTTACAAAAAGCATAAAAAAAGTCTATAGGAACAAATAGTTAACTAAAAGAACCTTCTCTCCTAATTCTAAACTCCTTACCATGAATAAAAAGCCCAACTAGATAGCCCATATGGCTCAATCTCAAAAATGACATATCCCTCCAAAAAGTCCCTCTAAAAAAGAAAGATAACCCAAAATTAGAGGCCTAAATGATGCCTACAAATCAGCCCCAATCAAGCTCCTCAAAAATATCACATCCCTAAATCTAAGGCATGATTAGTGCCTAAAATCTATCCCCTAAAGGCCCATTTAAAAAATGAGATGCCCCTAAAGTTGGTATTTTAAAATATTTTCATCCCTTCTACATATTTACCAACTTTATTACATAATATATCAAAAACCCATCAAAATTCATTACTCTACCCACATTTACATAAAAAATCCAACTCTTATGACTTAGGTGACACCATAGTATATAACGCATCACCCAAACCATATAGCCAATCATAGTATATAGCCAAAACACCCCAACCCGACACTATAACCATGGTCAACATGACTAATGTTTGATAAATATCTCCCTCCCTATTGTGACACTAGGAGAGCTTATCTTTGCAACTGCAGTTACCAAAGGAATTAACTACTATACTCAATGGATTCCAAGGTTTTGTAAAACTTGGCACAATGCATTTTTTCGCATTCATTTGCGTCTCCAATTTTGGAAAAAGAGGAGTTAGGGTTTATAGCTTATGTGTCACCATGCTAGTGATCTTCTTGTGCTCTCTGTGTTTGATACTTGATGGAGTTCACCATAATTATCCAGGAGTTGTATTGAAGTCTTTGTGACTCCTCTCTGTAATCTTGAGGCTCCACTTTTTTTAGCTTTTGAATGTGCACTCAAACTGGAGGTTCTTTTCTTGAAAAAAAAAGGAACTCGGGCTCTCTTTATGCCATGGCTTATGGGGATGCGTGGAACATGAGCTCTTTACTGAAGCTGCCTCCACTCAATGTGTAGTTACTTGCTATTAATAGAAGGCTTGGGCTCTTCATAACACCGATGGATCTTAACTTGAAGCTGCCTTGTGATTTGGGTTTCAGACTGTATGTGGTATTGGAGCTTGGACTTTTTTTGAACTTGACAAAAGATAAGTTAACTCTTTTTGTCCCTTTTCATTACCTTCTCTAGTAGAGAAGTCACTGTTACACTTGTTATTAACCAGAGGTCTACCATGAGCACTGTGCTTGCACATTGTCCTTTTATTTTAACATGTTGTTTATATTCCATATTCTGAAGTGCTTGAGATATGTGGTCTTCTCATGCTATGCCGCCATGACTCCTGCAATTATTACTAGGGTTTTTATTGTTCTTTGCTGTCACTCCTTTCGCGACAAATGAGTCTAGGTATTTGGTCTGTTATGATAGTTTCCATTTATTTATTGTCAACTCAATGTTTTTGAAATGCACATAATCTTCTGTTGTGATTTGGATGTGTGAGCCCATGATGTGATTTGATGAATCTGTATTTATTATTTAAAAATATGGCCACTGTCTGTTGTATTAAAGAGCTGATTTTGAGCTATTTGTCTCCACTAAGTGTCTACAGTCTTTGTCTCTTGCAAGCTGTCTTTTTATTCAAAAAATGCTATCTGTACCCACTGCTAGTTATAATATATGAAATATATTTCCCTCTTTCATTGAACATGTTGTTATCATTTTCCTTTTGAATATGCATAGCATCTTTTATTGTATTTGATAACAACATTATAATTGATGGCACTGTCATTTCAATACACCGGAATAAGATTATTAGCTCAATACCCTTCATAAAACATTACTTCAAATTCATATTAGGCACATGGGTACACTGTTCTCAGCAATATGAACCACCACAACATCATTAAATTTCATAGTTGTTTTCAGAACAATAACATAGATACACACTGTTCTGTTACATTCTTATGAACATATGCACAAAAGATATCATTGTTTAATATGCACACTCTCTTTTACTTGTTTGCAGAAGTAGATGTCTCTGTGGATTGATTCCTTATCTCAACCAAAGGTATCATGTACTGTGACAAAATTAATTTTAATTCATCCTGCATGATAATAGTACACATTTCACCTCTATTTCTGTATATCTCTTCTTAGGATCTTTTGTTTCCCATGTGTCTCCTGTAGCAACATTGTATCATCCTTTATGCATTGCATCCTCTTCTTGGGCTTCTGTATGAACTTAACCTCTTGTAATGCACACAACTTTCTTGTATGTAATGTCTTATGTGAAGTTCGGGCACGGGCTCATGACACTTACTGCATCTTTCAAACATAGCAAAGGATTTCATAAAGATATGTCTTTTTGATGTTATTATTCTGTCAATGAAAATGCATACCTTTCTATTGCATTGATATCATCAATTACTATGCAGTCCAGGGAACTTGACTGATGTATGGTGCTTTTTACCAAACTATGTATTGCTTAGATCCAATTGGATCTAACATCTTTTCCTCCATGATGATGCAGGAAACAGGACTAATAGAAGACCTAGGATGCAGGACAGACAGAAACAAGAGCAAGAGATGAAGACTTTAGATGATGCAGATGAACAACTCCAGAAACTAGAAGACCTCTTAAAGGAAATAAATAGACCCCGAGACTTCATCATGTCTTTCTCTTACTTTCTTTTCTGCATATGTCCTCTAAGTTTTAGTATGCAAGACGTAGCCTTGAAGGAACACTTGTCTAATATATTCAGTTTGAAATGATCATTTAAGAATTTGAAAGTGCACATTTGATCAATAATTAGAGTACAAATGAAATATGATAATATGAATGTATTCATTTCCATTAGTTGCATAGTAATGTCAAAGAGATGTTTCTTTATGTAAATTTTTTACTGTTATGATTTCTATCCCTCATGTGAAAAATTTGGGTAACAATTCTGGCGACCTCTGATGGATGTCTGCCTGCTTGAGATTGGGACCAGTAGCCTAAAATAGTCCATTGGGCATTGAGTCTGTTGATCACCTATGGAAACCCTAAACCTAATATGTAGATATAAGAAAACCATTTCCCAATGATTGCGTGTATGTTTATAATTTGTGGTAGTGAAGCAAAACTTCATTACCACAAATTGTAGATGTATTCTTGATCATTGAGGAATGATTTCCTTGTATTTGCAGATCTGGACAGCGACCTTGGAAGACCTTGCAAACCTGAAGACTTATTGAAAACTTGGAAAACTAAAACTAAAACTGACCTAATTGTGCTTGACAACACTTATGGAAAACTGGAAAACTAACCTACCCTAACCTAACTAGCCATAAGACATACTAAACAAAACCATTTACTGGTTTATTGAAATATTTTCCTTTCCTCCTCAAATTGCAATGATGCACATGCTTATTGGAAAATACCAGAAAATTGAATAATGAAGCATATGCAACCGACTCATACAATATTTCAAAAAGATAGAAAATATCTTGACTTACTTTACTCTTCTGGTAGAAATCTGAATCAACATGTTGTACTGGATCTTCTTTATCAACCTCCCGACAATTAGGAGTTGCTGTAAATGAGGACTCTTCTCCTCTTTTCAACTGGGATATATAGATACCAGATTGGATAGCATGTATGAGTTTGGGGCCCTCCTTACTGGTTTCTTTGCTTTCCTCTGGTTCCTCATGGCTGTCCTGCATCATTTGCAGCCATGTGAGCTCCTCCTCCATGGTAAAAACATCATCATCTTCCGTCAAATCAGCTATGAGCTCATCAAAAATATCGATCCCCTAGAAATATTGAGCAATTGGCTCCAGCTTGCATTCCTGCACATAATCCTTAGAAAGAATGTCCTCCAAAAAAGAGCACCCTTGAATAGGCACAAACTCTGGCATCTCAACAACAAGATTCTCACAGGAATCTACAATAATGTTGTCAAAACATTCTTCTAAGCTTTGGTCAATCTCTTGATCATGAGATAACTCATATGGAACCACCTTGACAATTTCATGATCAGCTGTATCTGATTTATGAGGGACAATAGGTTGAGGCAATGTATCAATGATTTGATGATCAGAAACTGAAATTTCTTGCACAAAATCTGTTGGATTGGCCTCAATATGAGACCCTTGATATTCCTTCTAAATGCTTCCCTTCTTGACCAACATCATATCCAATTCAACTTCATGCTCTTGCATGAGGACAGGCTTCAATTATTCATAATACTACAATTTCTCTATAACAAATGTTTGTGCTAGAAGGATATCACTAAAACTTGGGAATGAAAGTTGGATTGGATCTTCACTTACATGCCCTCTGATCATGGGAGTACTCCAACTTGGAATTTCATATTCAAGAGACTTAGGAGACTCACCTTGCCCAAAATGCATAAAGCTTGCAATTTTACGCTCAGGAGCCTTTTGTTCAGCCATTTGTGATCTCAGCTCTGCTCCCTTAACAACAATTTGATGGTCAAGCTCTTCTTCCCATTGTATCATTTTCTGCTCATATAGTTGATCCTCATTTCCTTGCCCTTGATTTGGCTGAACAAGATTGCTAGGGTCATAAAAATTCTTCATTTTAACATAGTCCTAGTTTTGAGGTAGATGGGAAAAATCTTCTTGCTCATTAGGCATGAAATAGTCTCCTTGGAACTGGTTATAACTCTGAGTTTTTTGCCACCTAGTTTGAGCATGGGAGGGTGGGTGGAAAGCCTGCCAAGCTAGCTGATCTTTAATCTCTTGTTTCTTCCTTTGAGCCCATGATCCTTCTTTTTGGAGAGCCTGCTCATAAGCCTGTACAAGGCCATATTGATTTGGGGCATGTTGGATATATTGATAACCTCTTGAGGTATGGTAGCTTGGAGTAAAAATAGGCTTATGATGATTTTCATAGGGCTGATGATTAGCCCATTGAACATTACTTTCATGATAAGGTGGTGAGTATTGTTTCTTCCCACCATAATATGACATTTCTATTCATGAAATAAGCTAGAAATATGAATATAAGAGATGATCTAAAAAATACTAGCACTTGACCTTTTGAAACCAGTAGATCTTTTGTTGCAGAGTCGCCAGGTGTGTGTTTGAATCCTGCCTCCAAAGGATAAAATACTACTATTCACACAATAAAAAAAATAATCATGAAGCTTCAACCAAGCTGTGAAATAGTTTGGTCCCACCGGGAGTGCCAAAAACTATTGAGGTTTAGAATTACCACCCCAACTTAGGCATTGGGGCTTTGACAGTACTCTATCCTAACAATGGAAACCTTCTCTAGCTATGGGTAGACTATGATTGAGAAGGAGTCTCTGAATTCTAGGTCGGTTCCTATCTAATTTGGGATATCACCTCCTGATTGAAAACTAAATTGAGAAAAGGGAGAAAGATTTAAAACTGAATGGGAAATGGGGTGATACACCAAAACTTACTCCAGATCTATCAATATTTTTCAAAACAACATCCCCAACTACAAAATCACTGAGTTTCATTTATCATTCTCTACTCAACATAAAGGTTGACTAGAATTCACTATTAGGGTTAATACCACAAACAGTAAAACTGACAACAAACTTACATATTCTGCGAAAAGGCCTGATTTTTGATAACATAGGAAATGAATCAGAAACAATTCGCTTTACCAGATCACATAAAATATGCAACACTTAATGCATAAAAGAAGAATAGGATTGGATACAATACCCATAAATTGATGTAATCAGAAAGCCTGCTTTATTTTCCTTCAAAAACCTGTAAATGTGGTTACAAAAAGCATAAAAAAGGTCTATAGGAACCAATAGTTCACTAAAAGAACCTTCTCTCCTAATTTTGAACTCCTTACCATGAAGAAAAAGCCCAACTATATAGCCCATATGGCTCAATCTAGAAAATGACATCTCCCTCCAAAAAGTCCCTCTCAAATAGAAAGATAACCCAAAATTAGAGGCCTAAATGATGCCTACAAATCAGCCCCCATCAAGCTCCTCAAAAATAGCACATCCCTAAATCTAAGGCATGATTAGTGCCTAAAATCTAGCCCCTAAAGGCCCATTTAAAAAATGAGATACCCCTAAAGTTGGTATTTTAAAATATTTTCATCCCTTCTACATATTTACCAACTTTATTACATAATATATCAAAAACCCATCAAAATGCATAACTCTACCCACATTTACATAAAAACTCCAACTCTTATGACTTAGCTGACACCATAGTATATAACGCATCACCAAAACCATATAACTGACCATAGTATATAGCCAAAACATCCCAACCTGACACTATAACCATGGTCAACATGACCAATGTTTGATAAATATCTCCCTCCCTATCTTGGCACTAGGAGAGCTTATCTTTGCAACTGCGGTTACCAAAGGCATTAATTACTGTACTCGATGAATTCCAAGGTTTTGTAAAACTTGGCACAATGCATTTTTTTGCATTCATTTGCATCTCCAATTTTGGGGAAAGAGGAGTTAGGGTTTATAGCTTCTATGTTGCCATGCTAGTGATCTTCTTGTGCTCTCTGTGTTTGATACTTGATGGAGTTTTCCATAATTATCTAGGAGTTGTATTGAAGTCTTTGTGACTCCTCTCTGTGATCTTGAGGCTCGACTTTGTTTAGCTTTTGAATGTGCACTCAAACTGGAGCTTCTTTTCTTGAAAAAACAAAGAACCCAGGCTCTCTTTATGCCATGGCTTATGGGGATGCATGGAACTCAAGCTCTTTACTGAAGCTACCTCCACTCAATGTGCAGTTACTTGCTATCAATAGAAGGCTCAGGCTCTTCATAACACCGATGGCTCTTAACTTGAAGCTGACTTGTGATTTGGGTTTCAGACTATATATGGTATTGGAGCTTGGAATTTGTTTGAACTTGACAAAAGATAAGTTAAATCTTTCTGTCCCTTTTCATTGCCTTCTCCAATAAAGAAGTCACTGTTACACTTGTTATTAACCTAAGGTTTGCTGTGAGCACCGTGCTTGCACATTGTCCTTTTATTTTAACATGTTGTTTATATTCCATATTCCGAAGTGCTTGAGATATGTGGTCTTCTCCTGCTATGCCGCCATGACTCCTGCAATGATCGTGTTGACACCTAAATTTGCAAGCTCAAATTTAACAGGGAAGTATTTTTTACTGATATATCTTTTTTTTCTTATCTTTCATTTGATAATTTATATTATTATTATTATTTGAAATTCTAATGATTGTTCTATGTATACCATTTTCAAGTG
>MU223658.1:2480728-2511388 GCA_018584345.1 Thuja plicata
ATATCCTTGCAAATCTGTCACATTTTCCCTTTGAAAATCTGATCTTTTCATTATCAATCCTCTTATATCTGCAGACACTGCCTTTTTCTTTAGTCAACAATATCAGGCTTCTTTTGCGCCCATCCCTGTACTGGATCCTGCCTGTGGACATGTAACCTGGATTCATTAGACCACTTCTACAAGTATACCTTGCCACGAATGCTCACCAACTGACTATAACCTCTTAGGATGAGAAGTGACCCCTGACGGCTGCCGCTCAATTTCTCATTAAGGAGTCCTCTATCATGACCATGCCTTTGCCAGCTGCAACTGAGAGCAATAACTTCTGAGTGGACTCTGCATCTTTTTCCATGCCTCTGAATCTTTCTTTCTTCACCGACATTGAAACAAATCTAATTCTGGGATCAACAAACCCTCTGTGCACAGCCTTCTACAATTGAAACCTCTCTGATTAATCCTGGAACATGAGCACATAGAAATCATGGCGGACGAACGCTCCAGCACCAAATCTGCCACCAAAATTTCAAATTTGAAGTCCTGCGACCTCGCGACCAACCGTTAGTCTCTTTGTCACGAGCATTTTCCCTTAACCATGGTCTGATCCTCAGATTAGGCGACAATGTAATTCCTTTACCTCGGCTAACCCAAGTCTTTCCAGTGATCAGGCGACCATAGTGGAAATCTAAGTCGCGTAGGGTTAACCTTAACTCAGTATCCTTCTCCAGACTATGCGACAAGCTGTTGTTCTTATTTTCATGATCTCTTTGGTTGCTTAGTCGGGAGATCCTGTGTCTTTACTTTTAACTTGAAGCACGTGCCTTTTTTTGTTCACAGCGACCTTGTGATATACCTTAATCGCTTAGTCGAAAGGACTTTTTTCCTAGGGCACCTTTATCACCAGACTTTGCGACCATCGTCAGATCTTTTTACTTCTTCATCGAACGGTCGTCGCATAATCGCCTCAGAAATTCATATACCTTTAAATTATCAGGAGACTTCGTGACTAAGGGCAAACATACCTAGTCTTGTTATCGCGTGATCCATTTCCTTTATCAAGCGATCACCCGACAACCATTAGTTTCGTGACAAGTGTCATCGGTTCTTTCATCCACTTTATGCATACTTGAAATCTGACTCACCGCCCTGATCTGGCAACATCCCGACTAAGGGAAATCTCCTAGCATGAAACCGTTAGTCACTGGGTCAAGACTGTTTATCCATTAACCGCCAATCATCACGAGACCACGCGAGTGAAGCAAGAGCTTAACTATTTGACTGAGCTAATCCAGCGACCATGCGACATGAAGTGAATCACGAAGTTGAAAGACATTTCCTTGACTGGCCATTTTTTCTCGCAATTACCCAACTGAGGCGGGTCCCATTCCTTTTAAAGCTCATAACATGAAAACAAGCGACAACCCGACTACAAGGAAATCGCTAAGTCTCGATACATTGAGAGAATATTCCATTTTTTATCAAGACTACGCGACATAAGGCAAAAGCGAAGTCGGGAGATGTTTTAGCATATTCATTTCTAGTAAAGCGATCAAGCGACCTGACTTAAAAGCACATGTCTTAAGTGACTGAAAAAGGTAATGACAAAACATAAGACATGGCCTAGGGTTTCAAGATATATCATTTAACACTTGACTGCTAGGGTTTTTTCAGGGTTTTGACAATTTGACAAGGGAATAGGCATGAAAAACCTGAAAAATTTGTAGAGTTGAAGCCAGACTGAACAAGAAGGGACTGAAATGGATAAGCCAGAACCAGAAAAAGGACAAGGAACCAGGAGAACTGCCAAATAAGAAATATCACCAACAGGTGGGATGGATGATGATTCATCAGAGGTGGATAGGCTGAACCAAGAGATATATGATCTTCAGGCTAGACTGACAAAATTAGAGGCATGGGCTACTTCCTTAAAGAGTAGGGCTGTTGCTGCAGAGGCCAGGGTTATAGCTGTAGAGGCCAGGGTTACATCTACAAAGGATAGGGAGCATCAGGCTCACACAGATGTGAGAGTGTACTTGGATAGTGTTTAGGATCTATCATTGAGGGAGGCTCTTGATTGGATCTAGAGATCAGGTCGTGAGGCCTAGAGGGAGATTGAGCACTGGTGGCGACACTACGAGGACACTGTTCCTTCCACACACCGGGTGCCTAGATACATTGCTTCCTAGAGATCTAGTAAATTAAAAAGGTCCCAGAGTAGTAGAGTGGTCCAAGATCCTTTACAGCAGCAGAGGCCAGGACATGATAAGCCACCCCCCATCCACCTAGCGGCGAGGGTGGGGGTAGCACCTCTTGATTATGTATCACTATTTATTTTTTTGTAGCAATGATCTAGTGACATATTCTGATGCTGTATTGATGATTTGTATCCCTAACACACTGATATTTATAGACATTTATGTTGATCACCTTCTTTTGTCAGACTTGCGACCGTTCATTATACACAAATATTGAGATCTATATATGAGATGAAACTTATGATTCTATACGATGTGCATTTTTACTTTTTATATGTATGGTTCTATATGATGATGCTTTATGATGAAATGCATGTGAGGTGATTCTATTATGCAGACTCTTATATGTATGATTTACTTTCCTATGATACTGACACATGTATGCAGGATGATATTTTATGAATGCATATTATATGATGATGTTTAATGGATGCATTTGATTATGATCACTATGTATGCACATGCTTTCTTTTCTTTTTGTTTTCTATGCAAATATATGAATGAATGCAATATACTATGCACAAAATATCTGTGTAATGCATATGTTATTTAGAAGAAAGTTAGTGGGAAATTATCTCTGGGATCGATTGATAGATTTGGAGTGATAGATAGGATGGGTGACCCAAGTCGCTGTCAAGTTTTCCAATTTTTTTCATCATTTTACCTTATTATGAAAAAGGAAGAGGATCTAATGCATTCAGATATTTCTCATCTAGATACCACTATGATCTCTGATAACCATAAGGAGTAGAGAAATTGAACATAAAGAGAACCAAATGCACCCAAATATTGAGCATTTAGATACCGCTATGATCTCTGATTTTGAAAAGAAAGAGAACAAAATGCACCCAATATTGATTATTTGGATATCGTTATGATCTCTAATTTTGAAAAGAAAGAGAACCAAATGCACCCAGATATTGACCATTTGTATACCGCTATGATCTCTGACTTTGAAAAGAAAGAGAAAAAAATGCACCCAGATATTGACCATCTGGATATCACTATGATCTCTGAACAATCTAAAATAAAAGAAAAACCGAGATAGAAAATATAATGCACCCAGATACAGACCATCAAGATACCGCCATGATTCTATTGGTAGCAACAAGTAGATAACAGAAAAAGATTGTCCAATTCTTTTCCAGGGTTAAGCTCAGATCGTGGAACTGCGTGGCTACTAGATATGTGATAGTGCCTACCACATTTATCCTAAATCACCATTGACCCACAATAAAAATGAAACATTCCACAAACAAAATCAAAGGAAACAAGATCATGATCCATCATAGCTACTCTCATCACTCAGTGGTATCCTTGAGTAGCGTAAGAACATAATTATGAAAGATAGACTGACATCCGACTGACACGACTGAACTAGTCAACTATTTTTGGTTCCTTGATTTGGTTGATTTTATGATACTTGATTGTGTCTTGTTTCAAAAATGGATGACTCATATAAGACCAATTTGTCTAGTTTTGAGCTTAACCATCCTTATGTAAGATAATTGATTTATTTTATTTGAAGATTGATTGATTGATTGATTGATTTGATTTGAATATAGATTAGATTGCTGATAAAGATGAGTCATATGAGTCCATTGCTAATTTGCAAAGCTCATGGTTTTGACATTGATTGATTTGATTGATCGTCTTTCACTTTGTTGATAACCGAGCTATTTTTATTGCTTTGAGATTTTGCAATTTTTGATTTTTTTTGATCTAGATTGATTTTTTCAAGATATTTTTCTCTTTTTAGGAATTTGTGATGACTTTTATGATTTTTTTTAGGACTTTTAGAATTCCCCCCTAGTCTGGTGGACTAGTACAAACCATGGATAACTTTTTATGCTCAAAGAGGATTGTGCTTCTGAAGATAAGCTTTGGTATTCAATCTTGCATGCTGGGAGTACAAGCTTTGATCTTTTGGAGTTCATTGATGGCGAAGTAGGATTTGAACACTTGGCGCTTGTTTGCTAGGTTTTTAACAAGGTACCTTCTCAATAGTGCCTATTTTCCAGGTTTTCACTGAGAGGTTGATTATGTTTATCTTTAATTTTCATCCTTTTTATATATATTTTTTATTGTTGCCAAGGTGCTTGTTGCCATGTTTTCACCAAGGTAACGTTTTGTATTTTTGTATTTTGTATTTTTTATTTTCTGGATATGTAGATAAGTGCCCTTGACTTCAATACCTTAGGAATATAACCTCTTGAGGTGCATGTTGTTGATGTAACCTGGGACCTGATCTCCTTTTGGTATGCCCCATTGTTGCAAGATCTGACAATGACATAGGGTCCTAGCCAATTAGGCTCAAACTTTCCTGGTTTTACCCTTTCTGCTTGGTTCTTTTGATTCTCCATAAGTATGAGGTCTCCTACCTCAAAGGTGCGTGGTCTAAACTTCTTGTGATAGTTCCTTCTAAGGAGATTCTAATAGCATTGTAAGTGATTGAGTGCATTTTTTCTTCTCTCATCCAACATTTCTAGTTCATTGAGTCTTGCTACTGTGTAGTATTCATCTAAAATGATGTTCTTCAATGAGATTCTTAGGGATGAGATTTCAACTTTGAGGGGTAGGACAACCTCTGATCCATATACTAGTGAGAAGGGAGTTGCTCCTATGGGGGTTCTCACACTAGTTTTGTATGCCCATAGTGCAAAACTAAGCTATAAATGCTAGTCTTGCCCTGATTCATTGACTATTTTCTTTAAGATCTTTAGTATGGTTTTGTTTGTGGCTTCACCTTGACCATTCCCTTGGGGATAGTAGAACAAAGAGAAACATTATTTGATGTGGAACTATTCGTAAAGATCTTCAACATCTTGATTTTGAAATGGTGTACCATGATCTGTGAGTATGGTTTGAGGAATTCTATATCGACAGAAGATGTTGTTTAATATGAACATAAAGATTTGATTTCCAGTGATGCAAGTGAGAGGAATGGCTTCCACCCATTTAGTAAAGTACTCCATTGCTGTAATGATTTAGTTGTGTCCATTAGATGAGGTTGGTGTGCTCTTACCCACTAGGTCAAATCCTCACTTATTAAATGGCAATGGAGAAGTAATAGGATTGAGTTCTTGGGTTGGTGCATGGATGCGATCTCCATAAATCTAACATTGTCTACACCTTTGCACATATTTGTTGGCAAATGTCTCTACTGTGGGCTAGTAGTATCCCATTATGATGATCTTCTTTTCCAAACTATTGCCACCTATGTGGGCCCCAAAAATTCCTTCATTTACCTTGTACAAGGCTCTCTGGGATTCCATGCAAGTGAGACATCGTAAAAGTGTTCCATCTAGACTTCTTCTATATAGAGTGCTAGCAAGAAGGGTGTACATAGAGGCTTGGCGGATGAGGGACTTCTTTTGGTTCCTAGACAAGTCAGGAGGCAGGATAATATTTTTGAGGTAATTGTAAACTTCATGGTAGCATGGAGATTCATAACCAACAAGGACACACGCTGACTCTGTGATTGGAGCTTGATGCACCGGTATCATTAATTGCTCTACCAAAAATTGGAATTTGGTCTTGTTGCCCGACATGTCAATCAAGGATGCTATGGTAGCCATTGCACCCACTGCTTTGCTTTGAACTCTTGGTACCTACTTGAATATAATGAAATGGAATTAAGCTCACAACCTGTCCATCAACTCTCTATATAAGATTATTTTCTCATTTTTTGTCATGTAGTCATTATTTACTTTACTGATGACCAATTGTGAATCCCCATAGAATTTTAGGTTCTTGATCCTCCATTATATAGCTGTCTTCAATACAATGACTAGAGATTCATACTCATCTATATTGTTTGTGCATGGAAAGTTTACTCAGAAAGACTTAGGGATCACATCATTATTTGGAGTGATGAGCACTATCCCTTCTCCTACACCATGGTTTGTGCATGAACCATCAAAGAATAGTTTCCAAAGCTCTACTACTAGTTGAACTATGAGAATAGACTCATATGGAAAGTTGGACTTTATAGGATAATGATCTTGTATGGGTGCCTCTGCTAGCTGGTCCATAATTACTTTCCCTTTGATAAATTTTCTATCCACATACTCTAAGTCAAATTCACTTAAGATCATCACCCATTTGGTGAGCCATCCTGTCAGTGCTGCTTTACTCAGTAAGTACTTCAATGGATAAATGTGTGCTATTAGCTTTGTTTGATGGCTCAACATGTAATGTCTTAACTTATGGGAAGCAAAGACTACAGCGAGGCATGAATTTTCAATTGGTGAGTAGTTTAGCTTGTAGTCCACCAAAGTTCTTATGAGGTAGTAAACAACTCTTTCCTTGTCTTGGTCATCATGTTGTGCCAGGAGAACTCCTAGTGCTGACTCAGTTGCCAAAATATACAAAAGTAGTGGCCTGCCTTAAACAGGTGGCAGCGATATGGGTGAATTCAATAGATAATCCTTGAATGTTTGGAATGCTTGCTCACATTTTTCTATCCATATGAAGGTCAAATCTTTGTGTAGTAGATGTTGGAACATGTGACACTTGTCTACTAGTTGGACGATGAATCACCTGATAGACTGAAGTCTTCCTCGTAGACTACTTAGTTGCCTTAGATTGGTTGGTGGTGGAATGTCAAGGATGACCTTGACCTTTTTTGGGTTTACTTTGATGCCTCGATGTGACACAATAAATCCAAAAACCTTTCCAGTGGTAACCCTGAATGCACACTTTTTTGGATTTAGTCTGACCTTGTATTCCTACATTTGATGAAATATTGGTCCCAACACTTGTAGGTGATTCTCTATGAGCATTGACTTGGCTAGTATGTCATCGACATAGTCTTCCATTGTTTTATGAATTAGATCATGGAAGATCATGGTCATAGCCCTTTGATATGTTTCTCCTACATTTTTAAGGCCAAATGACATTAAATTCCAGCAGTAAGTGCCCCAGGCACATGTAAATGCAGTCTTGTGTTGGTCCTTTGGTGCAATCCTTATTTGGTTATATCCTGAGAAGCCATCCATGAGTGATAGTATCTAGTGTCCTACTGTGAGATCAACTATCATGTCAATATTAGGTAAAGGAAAGTCATCCTTGGGACAAGCTTTGTTTAGATCTCTAAAATATGTGCAAATGCAGATTTGACCATTGTGCTTGGTTACTGGCACCAGATTAGATATCCAATTTTCATATGGGATTGGTTGTATGAAGCTATCATCTAGGAGTTTCTTCAGCTCCACTTTGACAACTAAAGATACATGTGGATGCATCTTTCTCAATTTTTGCTTGACAAGTTTTGCATTTCATAACAATGGTAGATGATGTAACACTAGTTCTGGATCTAGGTCTGGCATGTCTAAGTAGGACCATATGAAATTTATTTACCTTTCCTTGAAGAAGCTAATGAACTTATCTTATTCTTCTAATGTAAGCGATTTTGCCAAATAGATATTTTTGGGGTTCTTTTCATCACCTATGTTGACTTCCTCTATTTCCTCATCTAGTAATGTTGACTTTTCCTATGTTAAGGGGAGGATTTCTTTCTTTCCATCCTTTGGAACCTCAAAGAGGTTTTCACCAGAAGATACGTCTTTTATGGTTTTTTTCTCATTTTTTAAGTCAGAAAGCACCTTGCGGTTTTCACTTACTGACTATTCTTTTTTTTCCTTTTTATTTTTCTTTTTGACTGGAAAGAGGAGCTTCCTCCCCAAAATAGGTTGATCTGTCATGGTCAATAGAGAAAAATTATTTGTGGTACCCTAATGGCATGCCTTCGTTGAGTCCCATGAAGTCTATGATGGCTTCATCATTCTCAAAGAGGTATATATCAGGTTGTCCTAGTTGATCCCATTCTATCAGTTTAGGGTGTACTAGACAAAGGTCCTCATGGGTGGATGACTCTGATTGGGTAAATGGGACTACGGTGATAGTTTTGATGAACTGGGAAGGTGATGTGGACACACCACTTAAGGAATTATTATCGATATGTTTATCGATACATGGCTGGTCTTCTATGGTCATTTGGTCAAACATATCTTCAAGGTGTATAGTGCTGACAGACTGAGGAGAATAGTTTAGGATGGTTGGTTTAGAATTGTGGAGGGATCTCCACTCATACTTATGGGAATCAGTCATGCTAGAATGATTTTTTGATGTCTCACTTTCCTTGTCGTCTTGGATAACTTGGTTAAGGTTTAATCGAGAATAAGAGGTTCCCACTTTAGATGGAAATAACTGCTGGAGTATATTGCTGATTAAGGCATGTTTTGGGTTTCTCCCCTGTTGTAATTCTACAACTTTCTCTTGGTCTATGGTTATGTCTCAGGTGGTAGTACTGGTCATGTTTTTCCCATACCCTAACCCTCTCTTGTTTCTCTAGGTTGACGGTAAAGAAAGTTCCATTAAGCCTTGTTGTCTTGCCCCTAGACCAGTCGTACCATCATACCCAAACTTTTGCAGCATTGTGAAGCTGGCTCCATATTTTGACATGGGTATGTGTGATTGAATTATTTCTTGTGGGCCTTGATACAACCAAGTGTTTATATCTAGATAGAAAGGGTTCTCTTCCACTATGTACCCCCATTTGACAAATATGGTGGTGGACATTTAAATAGAACTGGTATCAAAGTTGTATGTGTTGTCACTTGTTGAGGCAAGCCATATGACCTTGGAATTTGAGGCATGCTAGCGATGGTAAAAGCTTCCTCATAGCTATACTCACCATGTCCTTTGTTTGTAATTGATATCTTCCCCACCCTTCTTGTTATATCTTTGGGAATAGAATCTGAGGTAGAGGGAATGCTTGCCTCCTGATTTGAAGGCACTTGATTGCCAGTACTGCTTCTAATCGTGTCACAGTATTGGAACGGGTTTGGATCTCCTTCAATGATTATTTCTTCCCCCTAGTATGGGAACTTGGTGCACTGATGATAAGTAGAGGGTATAGCTTGTATCTCATGGATCCACGATCTTCTCAGTAACATGTTATATCCTAAATCTAGGTATAGGATTTGAAAAGGGGTGTTCTTAATGACTGGGGATATCCTGACTTGTAGTATGAGGATACCTTTTGAAGACCTTTCCTCCTTGTCACAGGCCCTAATATTTATTCTCATTGTGACATCAATTCTGGATTCAGAATAGCCCAAGGTTTTAATTACTTTCAAAGTACATATGTTTAACCCAGCTCCACCATCAATGAGGACCCTTAAGATAGTGTGTTTGTGAACTTGGATAAGAAGATACAAGGGATCATTATGAAGAGGCTTGTGCGATGAAATGTCATGGTCTATAAAGGTTGCATGCTTGTTGGAAGTGATGTAATTCACCATGGTTTGGAAGTTCTCTGGTGTTATGTCCCTTGGGACAACTTCATTTTGAAGTGCTTGATCAAGAGCTTGCTTATGCTGCGGGGACATGCACAAAAGGTTGAACATAGATATCTGGGAAAGTATGCACTTTAGCAGATCCACAAGACTAATTTATGGATCAGAGGTTGTTGGATGTTTTTCTATTTTAGTTGATGTGGAAGGAACTCCTTGCAAGATAACTTTGGAATGATGCATGGTGACAACACATTTGGCATTTGGATCTCTGATAGTAATTGTAGCCACATGACTATCTGAAGGATTGATGCAATTGATGGTGTTGTCAGTGTTAGTATAGGTGTAGTTCACTTGTTTAGACTATCCACCAGACCCTAAGGATTTCCCTTTGTTATGGTCATGGAATGTATTTTTGAAGATTGTATGATCAATTATACCCTTGGTTTGGGAATTAGTGACATAGATAACCCCTATGTCGATCAGATCTTGAATGGGGTTTTCAATTGATAGCAGTTGGACATCTTGTGTCCTTTTACCCGATGATATTCACAAAAGTCATTATCATTCCACCACTTTGGTTTTACAGAACCATGTTTGTATTCTCGAATTTCAGACAAAGTGATAGTATTGTATTGTATCATCTTTCTTAAGGCTGACTCTATCGACTCCCCTAATGGTGTATAGTCTCATTTAGGAAATATAAACCTTTGTGGGCATTGTACATTGGGTTGATTGTTGGACACAACTTCTGCTTGCACAATTGGTGTTTGATTTTGAGTGTTCAACATGGGTTTCCAATTTTTCATAGGTGATCCTTGTAGTGAAACCTTGGGTTGAGCATAGTTGATTGTCTTTACGTCAATGACACCATCATTGGTGGCATTCTTGTTCTTGTTCCACCATTTGGATTTATCCATTGCATTTTTGTTCATGTTTTTCTGGGTAGGGTATGCAAGGATACCTCTCTTGACTAGGTCTTGCTCACAGTAAAATCCTCATTCGATGAGTTGCTTAAAGTTAGGAGTGAGCTAAAATTCTATGGTAAATGACATATCTAGGATCATATTGTCAATGAACATGACTATGAGGTCTTTCTTGGGCATGTCATACTTTATTCAGTTTGCATTGTTCCTCTACCTTTGTAGGAATTTCACAAAGGATTCTCCATCTCTCTATTTAATGTTGCAGAGGTCCTTGATGTTTCCTTGCATTCAATGTTATGATGAAAGTGAGCAATGATTTTTTTGGAAAATTCTCCCCAAGACTGAATGCCATGGGGTAGGTGTGAGAACCATTTCATTTCTACTCTAGCTAGACTCTGTGGGAATAGTCATATTAAGTATGTGTCGTCATGTGCAACCTCAATGAAACTAGCAAAGAACTCTTTGATATGTTCTATAGGGTTGGTGCTGCCTATGTATTTTTCAAACTTGTGTATCAAGAAATAAGTGAGAAATGGAGACATGTGCAATGAGTGATCAAAGGAGTATGGGTACAAATCCTCTATTTTGTAGGACTTATTTTTCCCTTGATTTTGCATGTCCATCATTTGGGTTTGTAGATTTTGCACTTGTTACATATCAACATGTCTATCTGATATTAAGGAACATTTGTGGCATTGAATCTCTATGTCATATTAGGTATGAGGCTTTACCTCTATGTTCCTTGAGTTGGGACATATGATCTAGTCCTCGAGACTTGATATTGGTTCCCCAGTGTGTGATTATGATACTGGGGAATTTGATTGGTCCAAGATTGATATTGTTTTCTTTATTGGGGTTGTTCTTGTTTTTGGGGTTGTGGTTGTTGTGATCCCTGTAAGAAAAAAGGTGTAGCCTTGGGTGGACATTGACTGTATGTCAGACCCACAAAGATTGATCCCTGTGGAAGTGAGGTATTGAGCCCAAGGCTACCAGGGATTGACTGTAGTATCAGAATTGTCGCAAATGGGTTGTTCCTTGTTTGCAAAATTGATGACATAGCATAAGAGCTTGATGTAAAAGGCCATGAGGCTGATGCTTGAGATATACTAGTGACCAAGGGTGCACTTAGTTGGGAGCCTATCATGCTTTATTTGGACAATGTGCTAGCTTGATTTGCAAAGCTAGTTTGGTTTGACACAGTCTGTGCTGATGTCGTTGTCATCGATGGAGGAAAAATTTGGGACATCACAGGTTCTATTCGAGAGGGTCGAGTTGTGTTTTGACCTGCGAGAGGGTTCTTGGGATATATTTTTGTCACATTAAATTCAATGGGGAATTCGACTCCCTTCTTAATCAACACAGCTAAGAATCTTTTGGGATTTCTCTATACAACAACATCAACTACTTGTGTGAAATAAATATCTTTCTCTATGTCTTCAAGCTCCTCCTTCATGACATCTTGGAGCATTGTTGGTCTACGAGGATTCTCAATTTAAAGAGTAGGACTAGTGTTTCTAAAAGGTTCATCCTCTCGATCTTGTTCCCATGGGGTAAATTGGTTAATATAGGACTCACCGGGTTGTGTTCTAGCCTTTGACCTAGTGTAAGGTCATCTATAAGGTGTATGAGACATAGTGTTATCCAAGTTTTTTGACTAAAATAGGTGATATAAAGAAAACAAAAAAGCATAACCTTTCTAGGAGAGTCAGAGTTATGTTATGAAAAGGGTAATTCTAGGGACAAATTTTTACTTCTCTTGATCTTAAAGACTTGGTGATGTAAGATATGGATTCTTGACTATTGTCTTAGATGAGACAAAGTCGCTGATATAGATTGATGAATTTTGAGATAACGGGATGAAGATAATCTAGTCTAAATTTTTTAACTAAGAATGTTTAGAAAATACCCATCCTTTCAAAGAAGGGTGATCTTTAATGTTTAGAGATTCACACAATATTCTTTGCTTTTTCCTCAGATCTAGACACTGATCTTTCCCACAAAATGTGGAATCTTTCCAAGGTTTTCAGGTAAAAAAAGATGTTCAGACCTCTTGGTAAAGTGTGAAAAAATTCCACCGATTGCAGAAAGTGATAGGTAAAATATGATAAATGATCACCAATTGCGGTAATTAAAGGCTCAACTACAAAAATAAAGGGATCGATTGCAGTAAAACTCTATCAATTGGGGCAAGATGCAGGCAATTGCGGCAAAAGGAGATAGTCTAAAAAAGAACTCAAATTTGGTGTTTCTGTCTGATAAAAAGTTGATTTGTGGAATAGGGGTTCTGATTCTAGAATACGTTTGATGTTGACATCCTAGACTTGAACATGTTGAACTCATTTTGACAGTTTTTGATGTTGGTTTTGCATTTTTAGAAACTGATCACACAACAAGCATAATGGACAATGTGTTTTGTAATCTAAAATGAGTTTTGAGACAAGGACAAACAAATTAATCAAGGTCAAATTTGGCTTTAAGATACAATATTATAGGCCCAATGCTTGAATGTTCATTATCTCAGACAACAATTGTCACACTACTAGGACATGAAGGTCCATGACGTAGGCGCTCATGTTTTTGTCATTACTAGATATTGTTGTCATGCTAGTGAAGATCTCTTTCACTACCAAAATATCCTGGAACACATATGTTGGGAATCTTGGGGGGGAATTCTACAACCCCTTGCACGATAATAAGGTATTTGTTCGGAGGTGAAATAGGTAGGTCTATATTTAAAAAGGTTGTAGTAGGGTCTGTGGTGTCTATCCAATCAATTTGTATGTGTGTGACTCACTTAAGAGCCTAGCTAGCCATGTTGGCTACTTAGGGATATTCAACCGATCTAGGCTATCATCAACACACCTCACTTGAGCTTGGCTAATTATAAAATGGAGCTTTGGCTCACGTCTTGATTATATACAAATCAAAAGGATTACTGGTTTAAGGTCATTCTCTGAGGAAGAATCATATTCCCCAGACATGCATTTCTAAAAAAGTATAAAGGTTTTTAATCTAACAGATTTGTGCGAGCACACCAATGACCCAAGACACAAGGTTAATCGATTAAACACCAAAAATTCCAAGTGTGAACTAAGCTAATCACCCATACAAGCACAAGTGTTCAATTTTAAAGCCCAAAGTAGATGATTATTTGCTTGTTCAATTTTAATGCACCAAATCGAAAGATTATTTGCCTTTGTTCAATTCTTAACCACCATGTCAATTTTAAGCACCAAATTGGAAAAGTGAGGTTCAAGATGTTTGCATGCAATGCTCTTTTTAAGAACCAAAAATATAAGTGAATGAATTTTAGGTTTCTTTGTTAGATATGTTTCCATACCACAATCTGAAATGACGAGTTAGTACCAAAAAACCTTGCAATCAAAATGTATAAAATTAAGAAATGCTTGATAAAAACCTTTAATACTCATATTTTCCCAATTTTGCATGTCTCTGGTGTTTTGATTCTACACAGAAACCAAGAAAAAGTCAAATAATGAATTTTATGCAATTGTAAAATGATTCCTATCGATTGCAGTAACATTCTGGCAACTACAATAAAATATTGTTAGATGCAGCAAAGTTCTGGCGATTGTGGAAAAATAATGCCAATTGCAGAAATATGCAGGAAATTACGACATGGATCAATCAATTGTAGCACAGTACAAAAAACTAGAGAATTGGATAAAGACAGAAAAGATTTGCAAAACTGTCAAATCGATTGCAACATTAAACCAGTTGATTTCGGTAGATTTTTATCAATTACAGTAAAATACCATCGATTATGAAATTACAATGATGTCAAAAAATTAACAAAAAAGAAAATCTGCAGCCGTACGGCCGAGGGTAGAAAGTCATGTTTTTCATCTTCAAGCAATTATTGGGTTGTTTGATTCACGTTGGGTTTACCAAAATGTGTAGGTTGTATCCTATACGCTCAATAACGAGGGTTAGTAGCATCAATTTGCAACGAAAGAGATCAATCAAACTACTAAGACCAAACCTATGAAAAATAAAATGATAAGAAATCAAGGACGAATACAAACAAATGCAAACCAACAAAGCTTGAATCTTCTATTGTATTTGTCTACTCCTTCTGAAACATTGTGTGTGGTGCTCAGTATTGGTATCGGCAATGTCTATTACTTGGGAGCATTGAGAATATGATATTGATTTTGATCACAACAATGCTTTGAATGCCTCTAGTGAGAATCCTGTAGAGTAAAGGCGCACGAAAGATTGAAATCTTGGATCCTTCAGAAGGTTATGAAGGGTTGATTATATAGAATATGGAAATGATATGAATGGTTGAGATCAATCCTAGAGATTAGAAGATGAAAGATTTAGATCATGTGATTAGATGATGTGGTGAATGAATTTAGAATAAATAGATGATTAATGATAAAAAACCATTAATTAATAGATGAAAATTAGTGTTTTAATAAAGGGTCACAAGTATGTCCTTTTTAGGGTGGCTACAGTTACAAACTAAATTTGCAAACTTTTGTACCATGTAAATTTACTCTTTTTTTTAAAAAAATTTGATTGATATGATATCATGTCTATTATATATTTTTTTTTTTCTAGGGGAGATGTCTCTTGTTACTCATTCATTGAGGTCTAATCATGTACATCGTCGAGACTCACTTGATGATGACATCAGTAGTAGACAGGCGAGTTTTAAATTTATTTATGTGTACATGTACAATTTATATCACTTTATATATATTAATTGCTTAGATACATGTAATTTATATCACTTTCCTTGTACAGGGCTCGACACATCCTTCACATAATGATAGTCTCTCTTGGGACCGCTTAGTGAGGATTTTTCATGATGAGACCTAGGTTTTAATCCATCTAGCTAGTACATAGACACTTACATCTTTTTTTTAGAGAAACTTTATATGTTTTTTTATCTACACACATTATGTAGTTGATGTTATATTTTGTCTCCAGACTCTAGGTTTGATTGACATGTTACATTTGATATTAGTTTATCTGTAGAGTTTTGATCTATTTTTTATGATTGACATGTTACATTTGATATTATTTGATCTGTAGACTTTTGATCTATGTTTGATGATTGACATGTTACATTTGATATTATTTGATTTGTAGACTTTTGATAGATATGTTTGATGATTTACATGTTATATAATTTGATGATCTAAGTTATATATTTGAATTTATATGTTTGATATGTAATTTATAATATATATTTTATGATGTAGAAGTTATATGTATCTAATTATAGTAATTTCACCTAGGTCCCCCTAAGACGTGTCCTAATTAATCAACTATATAAACAAATTTTTGCAATATCATGCATGTACATTCATTGAGATAAGTAATAAACCATCTCCTTAAGACATACATTTAAATTGAGATAAGTATTAATATCATGCATACATTCAAATTGAGATAAGTATTAAATCATCCCCTTAAGACGTGTGCCAATTAATCAACTATACAAACAAATCATTGCAATATCATGCATACATTCAAATTGAGATAAGTATTAAATCATATCCTTAAGATGTGTGCTAATTAATCAACTATATAAACAAAGCATTGCAATACCATGCATACATTAAAATGGAGATAAGTATTAAATCATCCCCTTAAGATGTGCAATGTACATTCAAATTGAAATAAGTATTAATATCACACATACATTCAAATTGAGATAAGTATTAAATCATCCCCTTAAGATGTGTGCTAATTAATCAACTATACAAATGAAACATTAAAATATCATGTATACATTCAAATTGAGATAAGTATTAACTCATCCCCTTAAGACATGCTGATGAACTATAAATCATTGAATGTTTGAAGATGATAAGTTGATGATCACCGAGCTGCAAAAGTGAATGCAAGACATTAAATCAATTAATGTATTATATTGTCATTGATGTCAACTTGATATAGTTTAATTGTTCATACACATATTGTCATAAACTTGAAAAGATGAAAAGACAAAATTTATGTGGTCGGTAAAACATAAAAAAGTCTGTATACATTGAGTGACAGTGAACACCAAGTGACAGTGAACACCGAGCAGTTCATAGTGTATACCAAGCACCATAGTAACCGAGCAAGTGTTACCAAGAAAGAGATAATTATCGAGCATAACTGGAGTTGATGACTGATCAGAATTGGAGTTAAAGAATGAGAAAAAATGCTTAGCTGGCAGAGCTATATTTAGGGATTGACTGATTGATTATTTTATTTTCAACGATCAGTTAAGCTAAAGAAAAGAAGGAGATTTAAAGCATGTTTTATTCACAGTTATCAAGGAGATATTTATAAAATAAAACTAAAGGAGAGATTTACGGGATAAAGCAAAGCATGGCAAGTTTTACAGATCAAGAAGAGATCTACAACAAAAAACAAGGAGATTGAGAGGATAGTCATGTGTATATAAAGGGACAAGGAATTCATTATCAAAGATAGGAGTTCTTAGTTTATTGTGTGAAGATAGAACTCTTCATGCAAATATGATCATACAGGCTGAAGAGCAGAGCCAAGGAATTTTGCAGACGCCGAGCAACAAAGGACAAAGAATTCATCGAGAAGAAAGAAAGAAAGAAAGAAAGAAAAAAAGAAAGAAAGAAAGAAAGAAAGAAAGAAAGAAAGAAAGAAAGCAAATGAACTAAAGTGTATATTGATCAGAGAGGTATTATTGGACTAACAATAGATCTGAATATTCACAAGTTTAATTTGTATTTTGAATAGATTATTTACTGTATCAGTTTAACCATTGATTCAAAAAATCTCTTAACCAAGTGGTATTTAACAGTCCTTATTGTATTGAGATACTCAAGAGTATCAAAAGGTTTTCTTGTTGACAACATAGTGAGTTCTAGTTCAAAAGACAAATTGTTAGTTTTAAATCCTCTAACAAGGTAACACTTAACAGTGTGTATTGTAACCTTTAACATGGTTGGCTCTTCATCGGGCTCACTTCAGAAGAGTGAAAATATTTTGGGTTACCACTCCCAGGTGGTTTTTCCCATATTGGGTTTCCACATTAAAATATGTGTCAAATGTGTATATGTTTCATTGTATTGATATTTTTATTTACACATTATTGAATCTGGATTGGTCGATTAACACTAAGTTCATTTTTTGCTACTCGGTAAAGTCTAGAAAACATAAAAAATATATCTTATTGAGAAATTTATATTTGTTAAGTTTATTTATGGAATACATATGGATGAAATTGGGACTGTAAGATAACTAAGGGTATTATATTTGAGATATAATCTTTTGGTTAGATTTTTGGAATAATTATTAAGGCCACTAATTCACCCCCCCTCTCAGTTATTCTAACAGTTGGTATCAGAGCTTTGGTGCTTGGAAGAAAAGTTTAATGGGACTTAAGCTAAAGATCACAAGATGAGTAAAAGGGATGTTCCTAAGTTGAACAAGGACACATTTGTATCATGGAAAAATAGGATAAGACTTCATCTATCTGGTATTGGAAATGATGTTACACAACACTTGGATATTGAATGTTGCACCTACTGGACCTTTGACTGTTGATCAATTGAGAGAGAAACATGAACACAATTCTGTGATGATAGAACTTTATTCTTCACTAACTGATGCTAAGTTTGAAGATGTGAAATCATGCACCTCTGTAAAGAAAATGTGGGACAAACTCAAGCTAGTACATGGAGGAGATTTCAATGTGCTAAGAGCTAAAGCTAAAAACCTAAGAGGAAAGTTTGATGACCTGAGAATGAAAGAAGGAGAGAACATCACTCAATATAGTGATAAAATCAAAGAATTTAATGCTATCCATGGAGTAGGAGGAGTACTTGATGAAGGAACAATTGTAAGTAAAATTCTGAGAACCATACTACATGTTTATGCTATTAGAGTATCTGCAATTCAAGAAATGAGAGCAGTAGCTAGTAAAATATTTACTCTTGATAGTTTGATTGGTAGACTTATTTCATTTGAGATGAAAAACTATGACAATAATGTCTTACCTACTATTGAGTCTGAATTCAAGTCTTCTCTAAAAATGAGCAAATCTAGTAAAAAATGCACTAAGAGAAATGATAGTGATAGTGATAGTGATGAACAAGAACTTGATGAACTTGAAGCACTAATGGCTATGATATTACATAGAGGTAAAGGAAGATATAAAGGTAAATTACCATTGGTTTGTTTTAATTTCAAAGAAATTGGATCTTTTTCTACTAGATGCCCTAACAATAGAAAGGATGAAAGAGATAATGATAGATCTTATGAAAAGAAGTATGAAAAAAGTGATGACCGAGACTACAGAAGCAACCGACACTCTGACATAAGAGATAACTGAGATTACAAGGAAAAAGGAAAGAAGGCTTGTTACCTGGTTGAGAACAAAGTTGAAAATTCTAATACTGATTCTGATGAAGATATTGAGGTAGTATTTGTTGCTATGAAGGATGATTCAGACGAAGAAGAAAGGTATGTTGAAACAACCTTCATATCTAAAGTTAGAAAAAATGATGTCTATATTATTGATAGTGGTTTTACTCATCACATGATTGGAGATATAGAAAAGTTTGAAAATTTTGAATATTATAATGGTGGAACAGTTAGGATGGGTAATGACCCACCTTGCCCAGTTGAAGGAAAAGGTATCATCATGTTGAATAAAATGATCAGATGTGAAAATACATATTGGGTGAAAGGACTTAACTATAATCTATTGAGTGTTTCACAACTGAACAACACATGACACCCAATTGCATTTGAGAACAAAAAGGCAATGATCTATAATCAGACAAGAAATTTAATCAGTACTGGTGAATGAACAAAAGGTAATCTATACTATCTTGATAATATTGAGACCACTTGTTTACTGGCTAGAAATGAATATGTTTGGTTGTGGCATAAAATGTTATGTCATGTGAATTTTGACAACTTGGTTAAGATAAGTAAGAAAAGAAAAGTGAGAGGCTTACAAAGTGTTTCACGGCCAACCATGTTATGTGCAAGAATTGTCAAATAGGAAAAATGACAAAGTCTAGTTTCAAGAGAAAAAACTACACATCTAATGCTATTATGGAGTTAGTCCATACTGACTTATGTGGACCAATGAGAACAAAGAGCTATTATGGTGATAGATACTTTATTCTATTTCTTGATGAGTACTCTAGGATGATGATTGTCATGTTCTTAAAAGAGAAATATGAAGCATTTAAGAATTGTATAAAGCTAAAGTTGAAAAACAAAGTCGGAAAGAACTGAAATGTTTAAGATTAGATAGAGGAGAATTTATTTCTAATGAATTCACTAACTTTTGTAATGAGCATGGGATTAAAAGAAATGTTTCTGCACCGAGGACACCACAACAAAATGGGATTGCTGAAAGGAGGAATAAATCAATTGTTGCTTGTGCTAGAACATTGATTATTGAAAAAAGGCATCACACAAACATTTTGGAGAGAAGTTGTAAGTATTTCTATCTATACACTGAACTGAGTTCAATTGAAGAAAGACACAAATAAGACATCTTATGAGCTATGGTATGGATACACATCAAATGTGAGTTACTTTAGAATATTTCAAAGTCAATGTTATATACTAAAAGATGATAGAAATGGGAAAATTAACTCTAAAAATGATTAAGGAATATTTCTAGGATATTCTACTAAAATCAAAGCTTATAAATGTCTGAACAAATCTTCTAAAAAAATCATTGAGAGTGAAAATGTTAAAGTGGTCAAATCTGCTAAGAAAAATGATGAGGAAAGCTGAAAGGAACCTAAAGATTAAAATAGATTTGTCTACATTGAATAAATTGACACCTTTCTTGAGTGACATAACAATGCAACCGAGTAATAGGCTACACACACCAAGAATCAGGAAAATGCTCACAATGCTGAAACGAGCGATGCAGATCAAAATGATGATCAAAATGAAGAACATAAATCTAAACCTGTACTTGCTAAATATGTCAAAAGAAACCATCCATAGGACCAGATCATTGGGGTCAAAAGAGCAGTAATGAAAACCAGAAGTAAGTCACTTAACAAAAAATGTTTCATTTGTGATTTTTAGCCTAAATTTGTTAATGCTGCACTTGAGAATCAAGAATGGGTTAGTGCAATGAATGAAGAGATTAAACATATTAAGAAGAATAAAACATGGACATTAGTACCTAGACTGAGTGACAAAAATGTCATTGGAACCAAATGGATTTTTAGAATCAAACTTAATGAGAATGGAGAAGTCACAAGGAATAAAGAAAGACTGGTAGGCAAAGGGTATGTGATAGAAGTAACCCCAAGGTGTGCTCACACAATACTTCTAGACAAGACCTATCTTTCCCTAGTCCACTTAGGATCCCAATTTCCCTTTAGGACCACTCTAGCCTCTAGACACTGAGCCTAAGACTACTCCCAACTCTTCTCTAAGAGTTACAACTATTGTGTTTCACCTTGAAGGACATCCACCATTAGTTTTGTTTCATAATGCTTCTCATTGGTTTTGAAGAATTCTAATCCCAAATCCTTCATACCAACTCCAAACATGTTATAGGGGCCTTGTACACTATTTGTGTGTTCATTATACATCCATACATTCCAAATTCCATAGGTTTTCACTCCCAATTTAGTCGAGTTCCAAAATTGCACCCAAATTGCTTCTATTAAGCCTAAAGGACCAATTAGCCCTATCCAGAGGGTTTTTCAAGATTTACTCTTAAAAATTCCACACAACCCATAAAACCAATCTAGGATCTAGATATCCTTTTGGGAAACCTAAAATATTTTTAAGGTCTAGGGTCCCCAAGCCTTCTGTACACCTCTGTCCTGAAATGTAGGGCTATTAGGCCTATTTGGCTACTCACAAGCACTTCTCTGATTTCTATGGAAAAATCAATCCAAATGGATTGGGTGGGTTTTGAACTCGATACTAAGGATCAATGAGACCCTAAATAAATTGATACTACACTTGGTTTAGGACTCCCATACACACCCTTGGCTCTAGATTCTTGTTTTCACCTGCCATGCCCCTAACCAGATTGTCCTAGCTTGCCTAGGGCATGACTTTAAAATTTCATGGGGGATCCACAAAACCAAAATCTCCCAAAACTAGACCAGCAGACTACCTAGTTCTTAAACAATTTCCTACACCTATCAAATAAACTTTACACTCTTAGAACTCTAAATGAAAAAGTATTAGATAAGTCTCTAATACATGAATCCTTACTTAGATCAGTTAATTCAATCCATTAAAATACAAATAACTCTCAAAGAAGTCGACTGTACTCTATTTTCACACAAACTTTCTCTATTGCTCTCAAAAACTTGCATACATAACCTCTTCCTCAAGAAATGAGCCATAGAGTGTCTAAAGATGCTTCCCACATGATTTAAGGCCACTAGAATTCATTTTCCACTCCTAGAATGGAGGGAATCCAATGTTGTCGAGTTGCATGCAATATTTGCAAAAAGTTGTAAATGTTGTCATGACAATTTTTAGCATCTTTTGCATTTATGATGAAAAATACATTTTAGGGCCTCTAACCCATTTAGTTAAATGAAATAAAATCATTTATGTCTCCTTGAGCATCTTTCTACCCATACATAGGTCTTGGACACATTTAGATCTCATTTCCCAACATTAGACCAAACTAAGGATTAAACAACTAAAAGCAAATAACAAAGACTAAGATGAAATTAGCACTAACCACTAATCCATCTAGTCACACAAAAAAACAAGAAATTCTAAGGTCTTAAGAAAACACACACTAACTTGACTAGATTCAGTTACAAGCCAAAACTAACTAGGGCCTTGAGGACAGCCTAGGTGCTCCTACACCATCCTCCCCTAATGAAAAGATTTCAATACATCCTTGGATTGAGTAAGTTGAGATCAATGCCCAAATTTTTAAACTCAATTTCCTTGATCCACACTGCATCTCCTTCTAGTTTTTCTTTCCACTTTACTAGGAGTTCTTGGTACTCCTTCTTTCTAATCTTCTTGTAGACTCTAGAATCCAGAATTTTCTCTGCTTTCTTGATTGGTGCAGATGGAAAATGTAGTTCTTCCAGCTCCTGTATAACTTTAGTCAAACTCTAATCTACATCTAGAATTGGGCCTTTGTATAGAACCATGTCTACAACATTAAATACTGGTGATAAACCCATATCATTTGGAAGTTCTACCTTGTAAGCATTGGCTCCATATTTGGCCAATATAACACATGGGCCAATTATTCTCATTTGAAGTTTATGTGGTGTTACTTTATGAATTATCACCTTGTTGAGGTGAACCATTACTAGATCTCCCACTTTGAATTGGACATCTCTTCTTCTCTCATCCACTTTAGTCTTGATCTTCTCTATATTGTCAATGAGTGTCTTCCTGACCATCTCATGAACTTCTTGCATAGAATCTGAAAAATCATCAGCATAGCCACTTCCCTTGGCTCCATCCTTTAGATATCTAAGCTCATAGATTCCTCTTGGATGAAGGCCATAGATTATTTCAAACAAAATTTTTCAAGTATTCCTATTCACTGTTTCATTGTAGGCATATTCTGCTTGCCCAATGAGTTGGTCCCAAACTTGACCATAATCTTTTGTTAAAAATATTAGGATAATTCCAAGACCCTATTGACTACCTCTATTTGAAAATTATACTGAGGATAGTAAGCATATCCAAATGACAAGTTGGTTCCAAATTTTTACCATAGAGTCTTCCAAAAATGACTCATGAACTTAGTGTCTCTGTCAGATACTATACTCAGTGGTAAACCATGAATTTTGACAACCTCCTTGAAGAAAAGGGAAGCTATCTAATTGGCATCATTTGTTGTCTTGCAAGGTACAAAGTGTGCCATTTTACTAAATCTATCCACAATGACATATATGTTTTCCATTCCCTATTTTGTTTTGGGTAAATCAACTACAAAATCCATGCTCAGACATTCCCATGGTCTGGTTGGAATGGGAAAAGGTTGGTATAGGCCAATATTAGTAGATGTTCCTTTGGCCTTCTGAAAAATAACACAACTTTCTACATATCTCTTAACATCCAAATTCATCTTGGGCCAGAAGTAGAATCTTTGGACTAATTCTTAAGTTTTATTAACACCAAAATGGCCACTAAGTGCACCATTGTGTTTCTCCTGTATTAGATTCTCCCTAATGGACCCCCTAGGGACACACAATTGACTCCCTTTAAACAATAGATCAGTCTGTAAAGTATACTCAGAGTATTGACTATGAAAGTGATTTTTATACGCTAGAGGCATACCTTGTAAACATCTGCAAAGTCCTCATCTTCACCATATAGGTCTTTGAAGTTATATATTCCCATAGTCAACAGTTTAATTTATTGGATAGTCAATTCTCTTCTACTCAAAGCATCTACAACCTTATTCTGCGACCCCTTCTTGTGCTTGATGTTGAAAGTGTAAGCTTGTAGGTACTCAACCCACTTCATATGCTTGTGACTCAATTTTTCTTATGAGTTCAAGAAGCTCAATGCTTGATTGTCTGAATAGACTATGAAATCCTTTGGATGCAAGTAATGCCTCCATTTTCTCAGTGACTGGACCAGAGCATACATCTCTAGGTCATAAGAATAATATTTCTTCTTAGCTTCAATTAGTTTCTCAGAGTGGAAGGTCACTGGTCTTCCCTCTTGTCTCAAGACTGCACCAATGGCTACATTGATGGCATCACATTCCACTGTAAATAGATTTTCAAAGCTTGGTAAAACTAAAATTGGTTGGGTTGCAATCTTATTTTTCAATAGCTCAAAACCATGGTTAGCTTGTTCATTCCAAATAAACTTAGTCTTCATGCCTCCTTTAATAGTGTTTAACATAGGATCACATTTTGCACTAAATTGCTTAATAAAATTTCTATAATAATGTGCTAGGCCATGAAAAATTCTTACCTAAGTGCTTGTCCTTGGAGTAGGCCAGTTGATGATGGCCTCCACTTTGCTAGGATCCATCTTTAAGTTACCTTGAGATAACACAAATCCAAGGTACACTAGTTCTTGTTTGACGAGTTTAAACTTTTCCAAGTTGATCATCAACTTCTCCTCATTTAACTTTTTGAAAACCATTTCTAGGTGCTTGAGGTGCTCTTCTCTTATCTTACTATAGATGAGTATATCATCTAAGTAGACTACCACAAATTTACCAATATAATCTTTAAGAACTTCATTCATCAACCTCATGAAAGTTGATGGAGCATTGGATAAGCCAAATGTCATGACAAGCCACTCATACAGTCCTTCTGTGGTCTTGAAGGCTGTTTTCCACTCATCACCTTAATTTACCCTGATTTGATGATAGCCACTCTTTAGGTCTATCTTGGTAAAATACCTTGCTCCTCCTAAACAGTCCCTTAGGTCTTCTATCCTAGGGATAGGGAGCCTATACCTTATTGTAATACTGTTGATTTCTTTGGAGTTTGTACATAAACTCCAAGCTCCTCCCTTTTTGGGTGCTAGGATAGTAGGCACGACACATGGGCTTATACTTTTCCTAATAAGGACTTGTTCTAGGAGCTCTTGGATTTGTCTAGAAATTTCCTCATTCTATTGAGGGGTCATTTTATAGCCTTCATTATTAGGTAGGGTAGCTTTAGGATTAGGTCTATTTTATGGCTTAGTGACCTCTTAGGTGGTAGTGATGAAGGTTTTCCATCACTGACTATACCTTGGTACTTCTACAACAACTCCTACACTTCCTTTGGAAACTCTGTCTTCTTCACTACTCTGTCTGCATTCTCTTCTTTTGGTTTCAACACTAAGGAAAAACCAACTCCCTCTCCTTCTTCTAAAGCCTCTAAGAACTCATTTTCACTCACCATAAGAACATTAGGATGATTAGAATTCAATTATGCATCCTCCAATAGTGTTTGAATTTTGAAAGTTACATTGTCCTTCTTGAATGAGTAGGAGTTCTTCACTCCATCATGCATGGCCTGTCTATCATATTTCCATGGTCTACCTAGGATAAAAAGACATGCATCCATGGGTAAGGAATCACATAGAACCTTTTCCTTATATCTCCCAATTGAGAATTCAACCCAAGCTTTCTCATTTACAAGGACATGTTGTCCTTTGTTTATCTGAGTGACCTTGTAAGGATTTGTGTGGGGTATCCTTGTCATTTTCAACTTACTAACTTCCTACTCTGAAACTATATTTTTAGTAGACCCTAATTCTATGATGAATCTACACACTTTTCCCATCATCTTACACTTCACTCTAAACAATGACCTCCTCTAGCTTGGCTCTTCTCTTACTGGATCCTTAATCAGAGTCCTTCTCATCATAAGGTTCTCACCTTCTTTTGATTCTAAGGGGACCTTAGGGTGTTTGTTTCCACAACTAGCTTCTTCTTGAACATAGTTCACTCTCTTATCACTATCTTGGGAATTTGAAATCTTCTCTGGACATCTATATGCAGGATGACCCATTTGATTGCAATGGTAACATTTCATATTGGAAAAGTAGTTCCCTCTACCTTGGTTACTATTTCTTCCTCTTCCACTAGAGTTTCTTCCTTTATTTGAAACTCCTCTACTAGAGTTTCCTTCTTTTTGTTCACTGAACTTAGTATCTCCTTGGTTATTTTATTCAGAACTCCTTCCACCATATCCACTTCTTTGTCCTCTAATGTCTCTTCCTCTACCTCTTTCCTTGGAGGTACATGAGTCTTGTCTCTTCTTTAGCTTGTCTTCAACCTTGAAAACAATTTGGTGGCACTTTTGAACTATGTCTGGAGTCAAAAGACTCATATCATCTTGAATGGTCCATTTAAGTCCATTAAGGTACCTTGCTACCTTTACTTTCTCATCCTCTGCTACTCTTGACCTCATACATAACCTCTAAAATTCTTTAGTGTATGAATTTACATCTAGGTCCTTCTGTCTTAGACCTTGCCTTCTCTTCTATAATTGGATTTCATAATCCTTAGGGATATAAGTGTTGGTAAACAAATTGTTCTTTTATGCTTTAACTCTAGAATACCCAAATATTTAAGAACAATTGAATACAACAGTTGGGAAATTGTAACTAAACAACTAATTTCCCTTTGAATTTGAAGGTACAACTCCCTTAAGTAAATGATCTTCAATGAATATTGATTATTCCTATTCTAATAGGGGTATGTTCTTGACCTGAGAATAGAAGAGGTAAACCAAGCTAAACCTAGATAGGAAATAGCTCAGATAGGATAAATCTGATTCCAACTTTAGCCAATTTCAAGACTTCATCAATCATATGAATCCTTAAAACTGGTCATGCAATAACAAATAACAAAAATTCAAATGCAAGACCTAGAGATTTAATGATGAAATGACAATGAATCAATCTATTTCACAGGGACAATACCATATTTCCCCCCAATTAAATGTATCAAATCATAATACAGAATTCTAGTTCAATCACAAACTGTAAATCTAATTCCAAAGAAACATTCAAATTTAATATATAGATAAATGTGATGCAATGGAGTAGTTAAATAAATGGAATTCAGACATACAAATTTGACTCAGAAAAATACTATCTTTCACACCAAAATTTGGCTGACCTTTTCATTGATTTGGAAAATAGTACATATAGGGTTCCAGAGTAGGACCATTACAAAATGGTAACCAAAACGGTTCCACTTCTCTAATTAGAAATGATAAACAAGGTTTATCCATTATAATACTATCAAAATTAAGTACAAGAGGGAATCTATCTAAGCTTTGGTTTACTTCCCCTTGTCTAATTTAGCCCTATAGGTGGTGACAACTGTAATGATTGGGATGAGCTCTTCATGCCTATTGATATGAACATTGGTACATCTGATGAGCCATATGGAATGTTCTTTGGCCAGGCTCTTGATTGCATTTGTCTGATCCTTCAACTCTTCCATGGCTTTAAAGATACATCCGCTCAACTGTTGGAGTTATGACACCTTGTCCAAATGAGTAGAAGACTACTTTGCCAGCTTATGCACATAATCAAAAAATGATTTCTACATACTAGTCAATCTAATCATTTCTTTGCCCTAACTGCTTGTCCGTGATTCTACATGCAGGCCTTGAAAGAGTTTAAAATCTTTTCTCTGCTCCTCCATGATCTTGACATCTATTTGCTGCAACCCTATTTTAGCTTGGATGATCATCTCGATCTTAAATTCCAATCTTTGAAGCCATTTGATCAAAGGCTTGTCTCCTTTCTGTAATATCTTAGCCTTTAGTGCCTCCTTGGTCTTCATTTTGACCACCATGTGTAGCATCACTATCCATTCTTGACATCTCACTCTCTCTGATGTGAGAGTTTGCAAATTATTTTCAATATTGCTCCTCTTTGTTTCCACCCTTAGGAGAGCATTACTCAGTTTCTCAACAACTACCAGCCCTTCAGATTTGAGCCTCTCTATCCACCTCTTGCCTATCTTTCCAAAGTGTCTATCCTCTTGAAACTTGGCTATAATAGCTTGGTTCTCTACAACACTGGGATTAAAAGTGGTCTAGGTGCTGGAAACACTTGCTATCAGAGTGATAAGCTGTCTGATGAAATTAGTTAGCTCAACTACTTCTGCTTTGAGTTGAACTTTAGTTGTTTTGAGTTCCATGAGATCTTCTTCTATTACCACATTGGTGGACTTACACTAGTCTACTTTGGTGTCATGTTGAGCAAGCCCCATGTCAAACGACTGCAAGTGAAAATTAGAGGTAGTCATATCTTTGATTCTTCCTTCCTTTGTAGGCTTGGCCACCTCCATAGTGAAATGCCCTATTTCAAGATCTCGACCTAGTGTAGACATTGTCTTCACTTTATTTTCTTTACCCACTATGGTGCTAGGTTGCAAGGCCCGTGAGAGAGTATTTTTGCTAGAAGTCCCTTCCTCTACTCTCTTCCTTTTCTATTCTAAAGTATGTTCTATCCAAGATTCAACACTGGTAACTTTGGAAGTAGAAACCAACTCTTCTATGAAAAACTTCCTGATGACCGGAGGAGTAGCTTTAGGCTTGGAAGAAAATCGATTCACTGATGTTGGAGAAGAGGAGACCAATCTTATGACTTGAGTAGCTTCTTTTTGCTTCTCAACCCTCTCATTTGATTCTGTGGCTGAGGTATTGGAGGTATCTTCACCCACTTCAACTACAATAGGGGACCCTCTTCTTGGAGTACCTTGGGTTGAAGTGCCAACTTGTGTATCTAAAGCAATAGCTTTAGCTGATTTCTCAGGTCCTGTACCATTAGTGGGCTCTTCTATTGGCTTGGCCAGATCTGTATAAACTACTTCTTCTGTCAACCTGATGTCTGGAAGAAGGCCTTCTCCACATGTCTTCTTTGGTTGGATTTCTTTCTCAGGAGGCTCATCACCTCCACCAGCTGGCTGAGATGAACTTTGGACCATAGTTGGGAGTATTACTGAAGAAATTTCTATAATGCTTGAAGTATCCTTTTCCGGGGTCCTTTGAGGATGAGGCTTCCTTTTTGACCTCTTCCTTTTTCCTATAGTCTATTTGACCCACTGCCTTGTTCTTCTGTAAATCCCACCCATCAAGGTTTCTAGGTCATTAATGGCTTTCCCTAGCATGGGATCAAAGCTTATAGGGAGTGGCTTTATTTTCTCTAAATAAGTGCTATCATACATATGTTGACCATCATCTTCCAACCCCTCCACTTCAATGTTAACTTTGAAATTTTTGATTTGTTCAATGGTTAACCTTGCGTAGAATCTCTCTTGGATTTCTAAGTCATCTTTGCAATTATCCTAGTAGTTTTCAATATCATCAATATGATGAATTGCATGACTCATTTGTAAGAAATCTCGGGCATAATTTACAGGATCATACTGCGCCCTCAAGACATCATATGTCTCCAACTGAAACCTCTTTGAGAATGTCTTCAAAACATTATTTTCCTTGGACTAGGATGTGCAACTATAGGCTCCAATGGTCATCAAGAAATTGTAGCCCTTCTTCCTAGCATCAACACATATTAGGCTCACTTGGAGTGCCTACCTCATCGCCTCAACCAACACAATCATATCATTAGGATATTTGGGAAACTTCAAAGGGAAATCATTAAATCCTACAAGACGAATATATGAGAAATCCACAAATTGAATGAAAAAGTACCCAAATTGGCTGATGAAAGCCATGGCTTTAGGAGAAAATTTCCTTTTTGGACAAACTTGTAGCTCCTTGCACAATCTCATTGTGAATAAATCATTAACTCTGAGATATTCAGCATAACTATTATGTAATTGTAGACATTGGAAAAATTCATAGCTTTTAACATCATCTGGGAACTCTTCTAATCTAGGAAGCAAGCCCTGGCCAAATTTGAATTATGGCCAATATATATATAAGGACTGAAGACATGTAGAACTCATTCTGAAGCTTATCTCTACTTAGGGCACTGGAGAGATTTTTTCTTACCATAAGAGCCCAATCGATGAAATGGTGTTGAGAAAAGATCACCTAGACTAAGAAGAAATGGTGCTCAACAAAGTGTGTGTGTGTAAATGGGTACCTGTTGAAAATGACACAAACACTCAATAGATCATTGCATTAGCTTGGAAGGTTAGTTAAAACATGTAAAACCAATAATATCGACCTATTGCCTGCTAACTAGGAGGAGTGTAATTAGTAACATATCAACCCTCAGAATATGCTACAAATCAGTGACGAATACAACGTAGCATGAAGGATTTTTATTTAAAAACAAGCTAAAAGACATGAAAAACAAGTATTCTAGCTCTAAAACATGAAATGAAAACTATAAGCTAGAATGAGATAATAGATGAAATGTAAGTCTAGAGTGAATCTAACAGCATAACAATGTATTTCTGATCTAAGATGAAGGCTTATTTGCTCTCAAAACAAGCTTCTATTTATAGAAGAATGGGAGAGAGAGAGGGGGGACAAGGTTCATTTATGAACTTGGAGGCTCATAAATGAATATGTAAGAGCCTTTAATGCCCAAGGCATTAATAAGGCATGGGAGAGACATGGGCTTAAGGTCTTCATATTAATGAAGGCATTAATGAAGGCCTTAAAGAGGGATGTGAGGATGTAAGAGAATATGGACTTTAAGAAAGTCCAGCTTGAGAAAGTGGACTTTTTCAAGTGGGTGGAGTTGCTAAGTATTCCTTAATGGAATGTGACAACATTAGGAGGTGGGTTAGAGAAGAAT
>MU223659.1:37195-47638 GCA_018584345.1 Thuja plicata
TTTCTACTATTTTTCATTGAACGTCAAACCTGGAAGTTTATATTGGATAAAAAACCTACATCCGATGCATGTCAAAATACATAGACCTAATTAATTCAAAATTTGTCAAATCTATATTCGTTAGAAATCTCATTCAGAGTACTTGTACGATGCAAAAGGAGGTGTCCCTATTCTTCCATTTGAGCCCCATGCTTGAGCCCCGAAGCCATGAAAACTACAAATTTTTGTTAGCCTTTGCAGATAGCCTCAATTTTGGGGGTTTCGATAGAAAGTACTTTCAATTGAAACTAATTAGTTTCAATCAATAGTACTTTCTATCAAAAGTACTTTCTTAGTTTAACATGCATATGGGTCAAAATCCCATTAAAATATTTAGTAGCTCAGTTTTGATCGAAACTAACTCAGTTTCGATCGAAACTAAGCAAAAAAAGTAGTTTCGATTGAAACTATGAATGTTTCGATTGAAACAATCAGGTAATTTCTATCAAAATTACCCGACTAAGTCCTCCCACCTCGCGGATTCATGAGGAATTTCTTCCTCCAAAAAAGTGTAACCCACTATTGTGGGATCACCCATATGCCTGCATCTTTTTGAAGAATCTGTAGACCAAGAAAGAATTTGATCTCCCCACACATAGACATTCCAAACTCTTTGCTCATTTCTTTAGAAAATGATTGACATAACAATTTATTTCCCCCAAAAATGATATCATCAACAAATATTTCAGCAATCATAATATTACCATCTGTATCTTCTTTTAAGTACAGATTGCTATTTTCACTTGTTCTTACAAATTCAATGCTTATGAGATAGGAGTGAATTATTTCATACCAGACTCTTGGTGCTTGTTTCAATTCAGACAAGGCTTTATGTAGTCTACATACCGTGTTTCTCTTGTCTGTATCAACAAACCCTTCTGGTTGTTCAATGTATACCTCTTCTTCCAATATTCCATTTAGGAATGTAGATTTGACATCCATCTAGTATACCTTGAATCCTTTGAATGAAGCATAAGAAATAAGAATTCTAACTCTTTCTATTCTAGCAATAGGTGTAAAGGTTTCTCCATAATTAATACCTTCTTCTTGTGCATACCCCTTGCATACTAATCTTTCTTTATTCCTTGTGACTTCTCCATTCTCATTCAACTTCTTTTTGAATATCCATTTGGTACCAACGACATTCTTTCCATCTGGTCTTGGTACTAGTGTCCATGTACTATTCTTCTCAATCTTCTCTATCTCTTCATTCATAGCACTGACCCATTCCTCATTTTCAAGTGCAGTATTAATAGATTTAGGCTCAAAATCACAAAGTAAACATCTAGTGTTTAGTGACTTACTTCTTGTTCTCATTCCAGCCTTCTTGTCTCCTATGATCTGATTATATAGATGATGTCTTCTGAAATACTTTGCAAGTTTTGGTTCAACTTGTTGTCCATCATTCTAATCATCATCTTGACCTAATTTTTTATGATCTCCATCACTTGGAACATCATTTTGAGTATTTTCCTAATTTCTGGTAATTGCAGCCTGATGCTCGGGTGCAATGTTCTATTTCTCAGGAGTGATACACTATTGCTCAGGTAGAGTGTCAGGTTCTTTAGTGTAAACAAGCCTATTGTAGTCTTCTAGTTCTTTTCTGCTTTCCTTATCATTCTTCTTTGCAAATTCATATATTCTTACATTTGTACTTTCAATGATCTTGTTAGAGGACTTGTTAAGACATTTATAAGCCTTGCTTTTGGTGGAATACCCTAGAAAGATACCTTCTTCACTTTTGGAGTCAAGATTTCTATTTATTTCATCTTTCAAAATATCACATTGACTACCAAAGATTCTGAAGTAACTTACATTGGGTGTGTAACCATACCAAAGCTCATAGGTTGTCTTATTTGTGTCCTTCAATTGTACTATGTTCAATGTGTAAATAGCAGTACTGACAACTTCCCTCCAGAAATTTTGAGTGATTCTTTTCTCTATCATCAGTTCTCTTGCACAATCAACAATGGATTTGTTTCTCCTTTCAGCAATCCCATTTTTGTGTGGTGTTCTTGGTGCAGAAACATGTCTTTTAATTCTATGCTCATTGCAATAGTTAGTGAATTCATCAGAGACAAATTCTCCTCCTCTATCTGATCTTAAGCATTTCAATTCCTTACCACTTTGTTTTTCTACCATAGCCTTATAGCATTTAAACATCTTGAATGCTTTTGATTTATGTTTTAAGAACATAACTATCATCATTCTAGAATAATCATCTACAAAGAGAATGAAATACCTATCTCCATAGTAGCTCTTTGTCCTCATGGGTCCACATAAATTAGTATGGACTAATTATAGAATTGCATTAGATGTATGGGCTTTACTCTTGAAGCTAGAATTTGTCATCTTACCTTTTTGACAATTCTTGCACATGACATGCTCGAGCTTTGACATGCTCGGTAAGACTTAATTTTCTCTTATTACTTATTTTTATCATGTTTTCAAAATTCACATGGCATAGTGTTTTATGCCACAACCATATGTTTTTGTTTCTATCCATTAAACAAGTGGTGTTAATGTCATCAAAATAGAAAAGGTTACCTTTTGTCTATTCACCAGTCCCGGTCAACCTTCCTAATTCATTGAAGATCTTTGCCTTTTATTCTGAAATGCTACTTGGTGACCTGTATTATTTAGCTGTGAAACTTATAACATATTATAATTCAATCCTTTTACCCAGTAAGCATTTTCACATTTGATCAGGTTATTCAACATTATGGTTCCTTTACCTTCAACTGGACAAGGTGTGTCATTACCCATTCTTACTGATCCACCATTATAGTATTCAAAAGTTTCAAAATTTTGTTTAACATCAGTCATGTGGTTAATGAAGCCACTATCTATGATCCAGACATCATTCTTACTAACCTTAGATATGAGTACAGTCTCTATGTACCTTTCTTCTTCTTCATTTGAATTATCCTTCATGGCTACAAATACCATCTCAATGTCTTCATCAGATTCGGTGTCAGTGTCATCAGCTCTGTTCTCAGCTAGGTAACAAGCTTTCTTCCCTTTGTCCTTGTAGTCTTAGGTATCTCTTCTATTATATTGCCGATTACTTCAGTAATCTCTGTTATCACCTCGGTCAAACTTCTTTTTATATGTTCTGTCATTACTTCTGTCATCTTTTTTTCTATTAGGAAATCTTACAGCAAAGTGTCCAACCTCTTTACAATTAAAACATACAAGTGGTAATTTACCTTTGTATCTACCTTTTCATCTCTGCAATCTTCTTTCCATTAGTGCTTCAATCTCATCAAGTCCTTGTTCATCACTATCACTTTCACTATCATTTCTAATAGTGTATCTATGACTTGACTTACTTATTTTCAAAGAAGATTTGAATGTAGACTCTATAGATGGTAAGACACTATTATTAAAGTTATTTATCTCAAATGAAATCAGTCTACTAATCAGACTATCTAGAGTAATAGCATTGTTTGTAATTGCTCTCATTTATTGTATAGAAGATACTCTAATAGCATATACACGCAGTAAGGTTCTTAGGATTTTACTTACCACTATCTCTTCTTCAAGTACACCTCCAAGTCCTTGGATATAATTGACTACCTCTTTGATTCTGCATCTATACTCAGTGATATTTTCTCCTTCTTTCATCCTTAGGTCATCAAACCTCCCTCTTAGGCTTTCTCCTTTGGCTCTTAGTACATTAGCATCTCCTCCATGTACCAACTTCAATTTTTCCCATATTTGCTTTGTAGAGGTGCAGGTTTTGACATCTTCAAACTCAGCATCAGAGAGTGAGGAAGCATGTTCTATCATCATGCAATTATGCTCATGCTTTTTTCTTAATTTCTCAAGTGTGTGAGGTCCTATAGGAAACACATATTTAGTATCTAGGTTTTGAGTAACATCATTACAAATACCTGATAGGTGGAGTCTTATTCTACCTTTCCATGATGCAAAGTTGTCTTTATTCAGCTTGAGAACATCTCGTTTGTTTATCTTGAGATCTTTTGCTTGAGCTGTTAAAATCCCTTTCTAAGCACACAAGCTCTGATACCAATTGTTAGAATAACTAAGAGGGGGGGGGGGGGGGAATNGGGGGGGGGGGGGTGAATCAGTGGCCTCAACAATATTCCAATAAATCAACCCAAAAACTTAGTACCACAATATTAAGCCTCTAGTTATCTTAAGTAGTACAAGATGAATGCCTTCAAATAATCTTAACAAATAGCTATTGCTCAGAGTTCACTATTAAACCTTATTCTTATTGTTTACCGATTAGTGGTCATTCATTTACCGAAAAAAAATTAAATTGCTTACTGTATACCGATCAATCCAGATTAGTTATGTGTAATGCAAAACACTAAAGTAATGACTCATAAACACATTGACACATGGATTTTTAACATGGAAACCCTATTAAGGGAAACACCACTTGGGACCAGTAACCCAAAATTTCCACTCTTCTGAAGTGATCTTGGTGAAGAGCCAACCCAGTTAAAGGTTAAAAACACACTGTTAGGTGTGACCTTGTTAGAGGATTTAAATATAATAGTTTGTCACTTGATATCGGACATCTCTATGCTACCTTCTATGACCAAACCCAGTGTAGTTTGTCAAATGGTATCTGGAATCTCATGCTATCTTCATGATCAAACTTTTTGATACTCCTTGGGATGTATCTCAATATAGAAAAGATTGTTAAGTCCAGCTCAGTTAAGAGACTTTGTGAATCAATGGTTAAAATAAAATAGTAAATGATCTATTCACACATACAAGTTAGACTTGCCGATTTTCAAATCTACTGTAAGCTCATAATACCTTTCTGGTCAATATATCTTTTCAATACCTTTTCTCCACTTCTTTCTGCTCAGTGATGTTGTGCTTCTCTGTTACTCAGTGTTCGTAGAAATCTTTAGCTCTTTCCTTAGCTTGATTGATCAGGACTGTATGAAGTTGCTCTTCATCAGTTTCTCTTCAGCTTCCTCTTTCCCTATTCACTTACCTAATTCATAATGAATTAGATCGTCTCTTTATAGACATGATATCACTATTTCTCACTTCTTGATTTTCTTTTTCTTAGTGTGATCCACAATTTTAGCTAATCTTGCTTTAAAGCATTACTTAAGTTTTATCATGTACATTTCTCCTTGACAACTAGATAAAACAACTTTAAATCTTTTACTTATCTCTGTCTTTAACTTGTTAATGAAAAAAATGTTAACAACTTGTTAACTCTATATTTAGCTCTTGCTAGCTAAGTATTTTGTCATTTCTAAACTTCAGTTCCTTTTGGTGTTCATCTCTTTGATAGCTTCAGTCAACACTTCAGTTCTCCTCGGGCATCTCCGTCAGGGTTTTCTTTCCTTTGGCATTGTTTGTCCGTCGGGAATCACTGTGAAGATCTGCTAATTGGTAATGCTTGTGATTCTACTCATCAGTAATGCTTGTTGGGTTTCTTTCTCAGGCAACACTGTGACTTTACTTTTGGGTTTCTCTGTCCATCGCGGTGCACTGACTGTCGATGTTTGTAGTCACTTAGTGAATGCTGATCTTTTATGCATTACTGAAAGTATAATCTTTACCTTTCTAATTTCTCTGAAGTCTTTGACACTTTATATATATAATAGATCAGATTATATCAAGTTGACATCAATGACAATACAATCCATTACCTGATTTAATGTCTTGCATTATCTTTTTGCATTTCAGTGATCTAACATCTTCAACATTTAATCAGTTATATGTCATCAATCCTCACATCGAGTAGTCATATAACCTCTAACCTGAGCTCTGTCTCAGTAATGAGGTTCAACATGGTCTTCACCATAATAGTGAAGACCTCTGAATCAACCTGTCTATAGTTCACAGCACCAGTAATACTGCGTGAGAGAGAAGTATAGAATGTATCAATAGATATACTATCATAAGGGTTATATGATTGAACTGTGTCAATCATACGAACCAAGTCCTCTCTAATGATCTTCACCCTATCGCTATTAGGGAGGGTAGTGGATGACTGGATCCTTCGATCAAGAGCCTCAATAGCTCGTGTCAATCAAGATATGATACTAGTGAATACGTGTTCCCTGCCCTCTCTAGATTCAACAGATCTATGAGAAGAGCGGTCACTACCACCCCCCTATACACTAGAATCTCTAGAATCTATAGGTGATGCCCCTCTACCCGATTCCATGTGATAGAAAAAATAGATCTATATGCTCGAAAGTATAAAGAAGAATATACGTAGATCTCTGCACATGTACATGATCCAATTCTAATTTAATTATATATTTTTAAACACATGTGTTACAAATAAATAAACTTGAAAACACTTGAATGCATATACAATTGAAAGAAAAATGATTTAAAATCATATATACATACATGTGCACATATTTTCTAATGAAAAGAGGTTTTGAGTTATGGTTCAATTTTTTCTTTAGGTTTACAACTAGCCTAGTTGAACATAGTTTAATGTTTAATGTTTAGGTTTAGGGATCAACTTGGTTTATTTCTCAATTAGGTTTAGGGTTAATTTTCTCATGGTTATCCCGTTCATGTTTGTTTCTAGTGTTGTAGTTGAAGGTCAGTGTTCATGTGTTGGTTGAATATGTTAGGGTTTATGTTAGTTTCTAGTACGTGCTCTAGTTGAAGGTTTGGGTTCATGTTGGTTGAACATGTTATGGTTATTTTCTCAATTGGGTTTAAGGATCTAATTTTACATTAGGTTTACATGGTTAGGGTTCATATATGTTTGTTTAGTGTTAGGGTTTATGTTGGTTAACATGTTCCAGTTTCATGTTAGTTTCTAGCTAATTCCATGTCATGATAGATAAAATAGATAAAAGAAAACACAAATACATGTATGTTCGAAAGAAAAATTCAATTTAGCACGTTAAGGTTTATGTTGATTTATGTTTTAGTTTTATGTGTTAGTTTCATTTTAGGTTTCAAGTTAGATATCAATATGGTGAGGGTTTCATGTTAGGGTTCATGTTAAGGTTTATATTAAAATTTATGTTTCAGTTTCATGTTAGGGTTCAAAATGTTGGTTTCATATTAGGATTTCACATGTTAGGGTACAATGTTATGTTTAATACATGAACATTGTAATTCTAATGTTTTCTAACATCTTGTAGTTCATTTTCCTAATGTTTTGTAATATTTTCCTAAGGTTTTCTTAGGGTTCATATTAGGGTTCAATATGCTTAGGGTTTCATGTTAGGCTTCAATATGGTTAGGGTATCATGTTAGGGTGAATGTTAGAGTTTATGTTGATTTATGTTTCAGTTTCATGTTAGGGTTAATTTGTTAGAGTTTATGTTGATTTATGTTTTAGTTTCATGTTAGGGTTAATTTTTTAGAGTTTATGTTGATTTATGTTTCAGTTTCATGTTGGTTTTATGTTTTGTAGCATTTTCCCAATGTTTTGAAACATATGTAATAAAACTAAATTAATTAACTAAATAACATTTTCCTAATGTTTTGTAACATTTTCCTAATGTAACATTTGCCTGTTGTAACATTTTTGTAATGTTTTGTAACACTTTCCTATTGTTTTGTAACATTTTCCTACTATTTTTTAACATTTTCCTACTATTTTGAAACATATGTAATAAAACTAAATTAATTAACTAAGTAACTAACATATAATCTTATTTGAAAAAAAAAATTAAATCTAAATTAAACAATATTTTATATTTTCTAAAATTAAAAATAACAAAATTAAATAAAAAAATATCAAATAATAGTACAACTACATTAATTTAACTAAAGAAAACTTTAAAACATTTAAAAAACATTAAAAAAACATTAAAAAAAAAATCCTACCTATTTTCGGCCAAAGTACTCCTATTTCACTCTGCAATTTTTGGAACGCGCTCAGTGCAAATGAGCCGCTCAAACCAAATTACAGGGTATATATGGGTTTTAGGGGTTTTGGCCAAAACCGTTTCGGCTAGACCAGTTTCAGCCGGAACCCATCTGCCACATCAACGCCACATGGCATCGCGTGTGCGCCACGTATGTACGACTGGACATGTTCTGGCCGAAACAACCAAAATAGTCCTCAAGTATGACAAAGCTCCATACTTTTACTTGGATGTATTGTTGCAAACCTAATTCTACAGATTCCCATAGGAGTGATCTTCCAAATATGTTTTGTTCATGAGATACAAGTGACTGTGTTCAACACTATTGAATATGCTAATAATAGTCACAACAGTGATAGAATGATAGAAGGAACACAACTTATTTCCATAAAGAAAAGACCAATGTATGCCACCTATCCAAATATAATCATTTACGTCATTCCAATATATAGAAAATTATTATTATAAACTTATATTCCAAAGTTTATAAAGTTATCGAGCCTAGAGGTGAAGGAGAGGATAATTTAAAGATTTTCAAAGAATCACTTATAAAATTGGTTGTGGAATCCAAGAATACCTCACCGAGAGAAAGACAAGGATAAATATGTAAAAGAAAGAAGAGTGAAGGGTTCGAACATTAGGGGAGATAGAGATATTTTGTTTTGTTGGGTAGTTATCTTCTCGAAAGAGAATTTCTTAATATACAATTTTGAAAGTAGAAAATTGGAAATCTTGATATCTTTGTTGCATTAATAAGATATAGTGTTTCAAAGTTTGAATCTTTGTGTTTAAAATTTCATGGGATGGTATTTCTTTGAGAATATCAATTCATGTGAAACATAGTCTTACACTTTCCTTATGTTGAATCTGTGTCTTTGGAGATCATCTTTCCTTTTAGTTTTTGATACTCTGTGTTAAGATGAATTAATAGAAACTTTGCTTTCTGTTGATCTATCTTTGAAATTGAAATTTGTGTTTTGATAAAGAAATTTTCTGCTTTGTTTATTGCTGTCATTTTTCTAAATGATTGACGAAATCAGGAAACTTTGAGTTCCTTTCTTTGGTAATTAGTAATGATTCTATATGTGCCGCTCATCTAAGAATGAATAGGCAGCCTTAAGCGCTTTTTGGTTAAAAGCACATGTTGTGCAATCAAATCAATTCATTGAATATCTCTTGAAGGGAGATGTACCTTATAAAATAACTGTGATGTGATAACTTTACACTTACCCAATTGTTGTGTGAAGAAATTGTCTTCTAAGAGGGTATCTGAGTAGTTTATTAACTTAAAGAAAGAAGGAAAAATCTGTTCATCAACATGGTAGATTAGTCTATCGATTGGAGTGTTTGGCATATTGGTTGAAGTGCTTGGTGTGTTCATCAATGAATTTTGGTCTGTACAATCTACATTGTGGTAGATTATATGCTCAATCCTATGTGGATGTATTTTGGTCCCAACATCAGTTTTGTAATACGTTGTTCATAACCATTGGAACCGTATGCCTTGGAGAAGGTGCTATATATAGCGTGGCATGTTGTATTGCTCGAGGTGGTCCTTAGTTCATTCCTTCCCAACATGGGAATGTTGTTGGTGTGACCTATTTCAAATTGTGTCGCTGACCATTTGGACCTCATGGTGTTGTATAAGTAAGGCATGAACATAAGCTAGTAATGTATGTACATGAATGTACAAGTTAATGTATGTGTGGCATATCTATGAAGCATGTGTGAAGTCAAGCTATAAAATATTCAACACACAACATGTGAAGTCACTCCCTTGGAAGGGAATTGAAGCCTATATTATTTGTGTTATGTCCTTAATATTATAACTGCAGAGGACTACATGAGCAGTTATCTTTTCGATGCATTTAAATCTTAATTAAATTATATAATCATTAAATAGTCCTATATAGGTGATTAAGTTGGCTTGGGTGTCATCCAATGCACAATGAAATATATAAGAGGTCAATTTTAGTTATCATAAACATAATGTGAAGTGTGTTCTCATTAGATATATTTACAATGTTTCCCCATGTATAGTCGGAAAATGGAAGCACTTCCATTTTAGACTTGTTTAGACTTTTGAGTAAGTGGTTTGGGGTCATGACAAGCACCTTGACTGGGTTCCTGATCTTAACATGGCTTCCCCCCTGTTCTGTCCTTTTGTCCACCATTTTCTGACCTGATTTCTGCATTCTGGGATATAGACATGTGTTTATGGGATTTAGGGACAGGTTCGACCTCGACCCTGACCTAGGACAGGGTCGAACTTGACCCTGACCTAGGATAGGGTCAACCTTAGCCCTGACCTAGGACGGGGTCAACCTCGACCCTGTCCTAGGGTCCAAATCCCAGGAACTTTCAGTTTCTGGATGTCGGTCTTTGCAAAAGTTGTTTCTCGTTTCTGGGTCGGCTGTTTCAGGTTCTGAAGCATCGATTCCTAAATTATATTTAATATAGGTCCTCTCCTAGGGGTAAAGGCTTAAATGGTGATTTAATTATCATATGTAGGCCTCCTTAGAAGATTGTGTCCTAGTTTCATATAAAAGGGAGC
>MU223659.1:80502-96320 GCA_018584345.1 Thuja plicata
ATATATCCCCACACACACACACACATATATATATATATATTACATTTGATATGTATGCTCATTAGAGTAGTCTCCTTTATGTTTTATGCATTTGTGAACTATCAAGTGAGTTCTCTATTTGTGTGTATCTGGTACTCCCTGGCATGGAGAAAGCCTTGCATTTAAGACGTATGTTGATGTTGGAAATCCTACCCAATTGTTGGACTAACAAAACCTCATCTAGATGAGTTTATTTACCAAACTGATCTTTGCAGGGCACTATAGTGCATATGCTACATAAAGTGGTACATATGAGCCATAGAATGGCACATATGAACCACAAAATGGTGCATATGAGCCACATAATAGCACCTATGATCAACATATTAACACATATGATGAATAGTTTAGCGCATATGATAAATATTTTAGCACATCCATTTTAGCACATTTAAAATAGTGGAAACATCCCAAGGGCCCATCTAAAAAGTAATTTTATATTTGGATACGCTTTTCCCTAGAGTTCTCTTCATTTATTCACATTTTATTTTCCTTATCTAAGTGGTTAAATTAGACTCACTATTCAATTTGGGCTTAAAATGAATCTTGTTTTAGTTTGCATTGAGGATGAAATTGTCTCCTCAATCGACAACCATTGATGATGGTCTAGTATTCTCCCGTGATGTTCGTGGATGTGTTTCACTCTCATGTGCTAGCTTTAATGTGTCTTAGCCATTCATATTTGTATTTGGTTTCCATGGAACCTTTGGATGTGATTATTATTCTGTTGCTTGTGCATGATCATTTGAGGATTATTTTTATAGTCTCTTTGCTTACGTTATGTGGTTGTTTATGCATTAGGTAATTGAAGTTGCATCTTTATGTTTAAAAAATATTCTTAGTGCATATTTGACCTTTTGTTCTGATGATTCCTTGGTGGGGCATTATAAATAATTGTCATTAATACTAGTAAACATTAAAATATCTCCCTCTCTTATTGGCCCTTATACATTATAAGAATCTAAAAACCATAACCAATTCAAATAATTCTTACAACACCTTACAAAGAACCAACACATGGCATATGATGCTAATTAAAAATAGCATGCCCTATTTTTTTTTGAGGAAATTATACTAAATAAATGAATTATAAATTTTTCCAAATAAATAATGGTAAAATGTTGAATAATAAAAAATAAAATTAGGAAATTTAAAGGTTGACACAGCTTAATTATATATGCTCTCTCACTTGTAGAATACCTTGCAAGAGTCAAACAATGAAATTTAACTATTAGGGGTTAAAAGTCTCATAGAATATAAACATCATTTGAACTTCTCTATGTTCAAGGGATTAGTGAATTAAATTATGACTTCTATCAAAGTATTCAACTTAATAAGATTGACCCTAATATATTTGACCATGCATCTCACAAAATCATATATTGAACATCAATATGTTTGGGTCTAACATGAAAGTTCAACTTCTTAATTGAGTAGATCACACTCTAAAGTTATCACAATAAATGGTCATTGCACCTTATTTTAATTCAATGTCTAAACAAGTATCTTGAGCCAAAAAACTATCTTATAAGAATGATTAGCTATCATATAGTCAACCTTAATAGTGGATAAAGAAATTATATATTTTTTCTCACTCATCTAGCTAATTACACAACCAAATAAAGTACACACTTAAGCATTGGTGGATCTTTTACTATCAACATCTATAGTATCACAATTATTAAGAGAATGTGTATCTCCTATGATATTATGAGCATAATGTACGAGGACTAGTTTAAGACACCCCATAAATATTTGAATTCTCTTTTAATGATATTTTAATAAACTCTATTAGGATTAGACATATGTTTAGAAATATTTTCCAACTACATTCTTATAAGCAAATACACTTGTGTATTCCATTTTTAATGAAGATGTAGGACACTATGAAATATACATATTCATTTCAAGTGCAAAAAGAGTACAATGATCTATGATGCTACATGTTAAGATTCTATATAATAAGTATCTTTATATTCTCTATATCTCTTCTAATTTAATTTCCAATAATACGTGCTTAGTTATTCAAAGATCTTTTATTTAATATTTAGGTGGAAGTTGTAATTTTATTGGATAATCCTATCACTTTTTATCACTGATAAATAACATCTAATAAAATAAAGAAGAAACAACCATCATTAAATTTATAATTTAAATATAGTGAGTTAATTTGAAACATTTAAATAGAGAGAGAGAGAGAGAGAGAGAGAGAGAGAGAGAGAGAGAGAGAGAGAGAGAGAGAGAGAGAGAGAGAGAGAGAGAGAGAGGGNGAGAGAGAGAGAGAGAGAGAGAGAGAGAGAGAGAGAGAGAGAGAGAGAGAGAGAGAGAGGCCATACAATAAATTCTTCAACTTATAAATCCAATTAATTTTAAATATTTCACCACATAGTGACTTAAACGTATTATATATTTATATGTTCCCTCAAAATTTCATGTAATATTATCATTTTCACATCCATTTTCTTGACATCTAGATCATAAGGTGCAACAATAAGAAGGAATATTATAATAGATTTCATTTTGATAATAAAAGAAAATATTTCAGTGTGATTAACATCCTCAACCTAAACTTAACCTCCTACACCAAACTAAACTTTGTACTTTTCAATACCTTTGAATCTAAACGAATTTATTAACACACATTCACAACCAATATATTTTTTGCCTCTAGGTTATAATATTAGATCTCATGCATTACTATTTTCTAAAGGTATCACTTCTTCATCCATACATGTCTATTTTCTAGGACTCGACATCATTCATGTTTTACTCATATTTTCAAGTTTCAATTCATCTATGATAGTATTTTAAAAAAATACACATGTATCCAATCATTATAATAATTAACATACAGTTATGGTGATCATCGATGGCTTATAGAACTTTAAGAAATTTAATGTGATTGTTTTTGCTCATCATTTGATGATCCAATCTTGATGACGTCCCCTCAACTTCTTATCTAACTAGGGGCCTTAATTCAACTTTACTAGGCAAAGAAAAAAATTAAATTGTGCACCTTACTATTTACTTTGTTCTAGTTGAAATACAATAATAGAAGACTTAGTTTCTCTAAAAAACAAATTTCTACTATGTATTTTTTATGTAAAAGGATTCAAATGCATGTATCCTTTCAAAGAATAATTGTAACTAATAAAGATTATTTCATAGGAAAGCATTCTCTGTCTCTTTACAATTTTCTTTTGGCAAATGTTCATATGTCTTGCAACAATTTTTCAAAAGATATATTAATGAAGGCCTATGGACTAGCCATGCCTCTATAGATATTTTATCAATAAAATCTTATGTAGAATATATGTTAACTAGATTGAAAGAAATGGCAATAAATTCAACTAAAAAATATTCTAGACGAATACCACCAAGCATACTTCTAGTCTTCTCCTATACTATTTATTCATTCTTTCTACATCTCCATTTTATTATAAAGATAATACATATTTGTTTGTTATGTCTAGTTTTCACTATAAATTTATAAAATCTATACGAATTGTTAGGAAAAAATTTACCAAGACTTTCAATCTTCAAACATTTTGTTCAATCTATAACTGTATCATTACTTTCAGTTTTCAAAACAATTCAAAAATTGATAAATTACTAGTTAAAAATATACCCATGTCCTTCTATTGTACTAGTATATAAGACCAAACATACAAAAGTATTTAAAATCCAATGAGCCACACGATTTATGACAACTTGAGTAAAATTGATACAATTTTATTTTTCATAAATATTATGCTTACAAAAATTAAAATAAGCTCCATAGAACCTTCTCTCCAATAAGAACTAATCTCTAGTTCCATAGTATAGTCTTTTCTACACATAGTTTTAATTCAAAGAAAGAATGCCCTTAAGTACACAAAATCCACAATAAATAAATATCATTTTTCACTTTTTGTTTGCACTACATAGGGAAGCACCAAGGCTTACAATAATTTTTAAAAATAGCTTTTGAAATTTTGGAATAGATTTTGACCCCTCCTTAGATTTTGGTTTTGATTTAAATTGTTTCCCCATTTAAATATTTTAGGCCTCTTTAGCATTGATTGAAACTTTCCTCCTAAAATATTTAGAAAGTCAAGAACCCAAATAATCTTCAATTTTGATGATAGCTAAATCACCCCTTATAGCTATAACAATAGAATCCCACGAATGAGGAAAATAATAAGTAAATATTTGGCATCTCTCTTCTACATCCATTTTTATATACGAATTGAGTTGTCAAGATATTGAATGCTCCCAAGTAGTGTACAATTTATCCACCTACTTTCATTCTTAAAGAACAACTTCTTTTATGTTTTTTCTAGTGAATTTAGGTGATGTAGATTGTTTTTTTTTTTGGCAAAAGTGGTCGAAGCTATTAATTTTTTTTAATTTTATTATTATATATATATTTAATGTCATTTTTTTCAAAAGAAAACCTCCACATCATCGCACATAAAGAAACAAAGTACATCCAAGCAGCCTAAACACTACCAGATATAGAAGTAGCCATGGCACATAAAGCCAATTACATAGGTGATGTAGATTGTTAGATTATAACATTTTTATATAAAATTAATAATTAAATTTTATGAAAGAAAAACATAATTCATATTCTATTTTATTTTTTTATTTTTTTATATCTTAATTTTCTCCCTCCCCTTTAATTGTTATATTTTCATTTAATTAAGTTTTAAAGTCATTAATTTATTTATTTTGTTATATCTTTATTTTCTCCCTCACTTTAATTGTTATATTCATTTAATTAAATTTATAAATCATAAATTGAACGTGGTTGTAGTAATATTAATATTTTAAATTTGATAATAAATATCAATTATAAATAATTTTTAAGACCTATTTATGTCATTAAACTCCACTGCTCGCTACCACTATAAATTATACCAATGAATATAAGAATGACTTAAACACAAAAATAGAAAAATAATAACGCTGTAGCAGAAAGAGTGACAATAGAAATATATTACTGATGTTGGACTCTTTATGGGAGCAAACTACAAATTCACGGGCTCAATAAAAATATAAATGTAAGGTTTACAGAATTCAATGAAATCGTCGCCTACTTCACGACTTTAAACTGCTCATATCTTTCCTGCAACTTGACACGTCCTCACATGGCAAAGTTGGCATCATCAAATTGTTTGGCTTTCGTGACCAACGTTTACCCCACTTGCATCTGTGACGAGCTCATCACAGGAACAGAAAGTTATGGTGCAGAAAAGTAGATAAGATGAGAATTTATTTTTCTTGAAAAAAGAAAATTATCTCTTCCTCTCAATGAAAACTATTGGATCTCTAAAGTTACGTCTGAAAAATATTGAGGTCACTGCTTATGTGATCTAAGAGCCTCCCATTTTCCTGTCAGGCTATGTATGAGCTGATCCTTTAACAAATTGGCCAATGAATTTCTGACCATGGAAATGAACAAAATAATTGCTTTGAAATACCTAATGTGCGTTTGAATTTCACTCCATTTAAACGACATGTCCTTCACACCAAGCCCATTTTGTTGATTCCTTGTCATGTCCTACAATTGTATTAAAGCATCATCTAGTTGTTACATTATAAGATATTTTTCATTGTCATACCCTATAATTGTATTAAAGCATTATCTAAACTTTACATCTTTTATTATGGATATCCTTTTCAGACTTATGATTCTCTTGTCATACCTCACAATTGTATTAATGCATCATCTAGACTTTACATCATTTACTGTGGATATCCTTGCTAGAATTACAATTCCCTTGACATACCTTACAATAGTATTAAATCATCTAGACTTGAACTCATTCATTGTTGACACCCTTCTTAGGCTTGTAGTTCCCTTGCCATGCCCCACAATTGTACTAAAGCATCATCTAGACTTTACATCATTTAAGTTTTGGTATAAGCAATAGCTTTGTAAATACAGAGTTAGACGATACAAAATTAAAATTCAATAGTGTATATATTATGATTGTTGTGGGTGGAATTGTTAAATCTATAGATAAAATAAAAATAAGGAACCGTACTTATCTTCAACATAAAATAAAATATGAGGAATGGTAGTTATCTTCACAATTTTAAATACAATCTTTAAAATTGATGTAGTATTGATAGATTGTTCATTACGATGGTCTTGTTTAATTGTGTGCAACGAATAAAAACATTAGATATTGCTCTTTGTTGATATGTTTTACTCATGCATTTTGACTAGATAGTTCAAAAATAACAAATATTTACACCATCTTGCTTGTTTTATATGGTTTCTAACAATCCTTAAAAGTATAGTGCCCTTCAATATGTATAGAGGATCTAAGAGAATTAATAATGAGTTCATAAAAAATATAGTCTTTTAAAGAATATATGTTGTATAATTTATATCTTTGAAAAATATTTTTAAAAAAATAGATAAATAAATTTAATTATGACTAATATCATCACAAATGTAAATAAGTACATCCAGTGCAATAATGTATATGTTGTACTATTTTGTACTTCATCCAAATCAAGCTTAACGTGTCTATAATACATGCATAGAGATTGTTGTTTGCTATTGTTGTTTTATGATCATATTATTAACAATGAAAATATGAGACAATTGAAACTAATAAAATCAACACACACCCTTGGAAAACCTTCAAACTTGAAGGTGAAAAACCCAACAATCAACATCTTGTATATGTATTAATATGAATGATTATAGTATGGTAAAGTTCAAGACCATTCACAATTTGGATCTCCAACAATAATGATGATGCTAAATTCAATATGTATATTAATTTATGAGTGATATCAATCACCTTCAATGATTAATGCACCTCTGCATATATGAGAGAATTTGCTTGATATATATTGATCTCTACTGAATGTCGATCTACTACAAATATTTCTAACTGTGAATGTTGATCTACTGCAAATATATCTAACTATTAATGTTGATCTTGCTACGAATAAGATCATTGTATATAAATAATCACTACCAACATATAATTATTGTAGGTGTATATATTCGCTGATGTTAATCTGAAGTACTTTCTTGTATTTGATAATCATCAAATGATTTATCTTCAACATAAATATCTTCCATAAAATGCATGTCTTGAATGTCTTAGATACATGTCTCTTAGTAATTTCATATATGTTCACTTATTGATCACTACTTATGATTAAGATCAATTTGTTTATTGATTAGTCTTCATTAATAATTGCTACCACTTAGTAATTGTATGGATTATCATAATTGTTATATAATCAATATTACTCATAGATTTGTATATTGATAATAATTACTGATGTCTCATTTGATGCAATGCATCACTTGAGACAACACGATTGTCTTGCATCAAATTCAACTCCCGATGCTAAAATCAATACTCCTTCTTATCTAGGGAGGAATCCTTCTCGATATTATAGTCATGTAGTAATAACCACCATATATACTCCTAGAGAGTGGATTCATCATGGCTGCTCCCATGAATGGAAACATAAACTAAAACAATAACTCATTACGGAATCACTCAACGTGATGTTCTCATCTCATTATGACGTTCACCGTGGATACTCCTAGAGGGTGAATCAACATGTGTTTAATCATGGAGTCACTTACATGACCTCCACCATGGCTATTCCTAGAGGGTGGGTCCATCATGGCTGCTCCCATGAATAGAAATATAAATGAACACAAATGACCATCACAAAATCACTCAACGTGATGTTGCCATCTCATTATGACGTTCACCATAGCTACTCTAAGATGGTGAATAAACACAAATGCTAAGTCATGGATTCTCTCACATGACATCCACCATGGCTACTCCCATAGGGTGGATCTACCATAGCTACATCCAAAGTGTGGAATAAGGGATTTCACCTCAAACTTCTCTCTTAGAGAGAATAATGCACTAGCAAGGGCTTGTACCTCAAACCTCTCCCTCATAGAGAAGAATGGATTAACAAGTTTTTACACCTCAAATTTATCTGACACAGAAAGATGCATTAACAAGGGCTTTCACTTCATATTTCTCCATCTTACAGAAATATACACTACAAGGGCTTTCACCTCATATTTCTCTACCTCAGATAAATACACACTATAAATAATCGTCATGATGATGTGACTCCATTTGAAGCTCCAAGTACTAACATCAACCTCCTCACATTTATGTCCAATGTTTCCTCTGTAGGTTTTTCAGACTCCCCCTTAATGTTGATTCCTCCTCTTCGAAGAACTAGATCAACTTTAGAATAAGAACCCTTCTGAATCAACTTTAGATCTCAGCTCCTTCAGAGATGTCCTTATTAGAGATTTTTCTTGCAGAATCTAAATGAACCATCAATGCTTGACTCTATGACTCCCAACTCCTGATTCTAGCAAGTAAAAGACCAACTAACAAGGATTAAATCCTCCTTCACTTTGAGCTCCATAGACTCAGGTGGGTGTACCTCTTGTGGTTTAATGCTTCATAGAAAATCTTCTAGTGGATTAAGTGTCTTGAACACTGATATTCAATATTCATACATGGAAAACTATAAAATAAAGATTCGATTTAGTTTTAAAGATTGATAGGAAACCCTTAACTAGACCAGTGCCAAATCCTATGGTACAGAGTCAATAGGAATGTATTTTGACCATATCAGATTAATGAAACTAACTGAAACCCAAACAAGATGCTTTAAAACTTTCTCTCTGCACCTCAAATCTTAAATCATCAAATTGATATACAAGCTCTAAAACCCCTAAAATATGCTTAAAGGAATTACGCTCCCCTTAGAAGTAACCTTAAACATATATCAAAACTTGCCTTACAAGTCTATGAATTTGAAATACCTTACAAACTAAATTCATAAGAATCCAAACATACATATGAAGATAATAAAAAATCAAGCAGGGATCCCAAAGCTATTTCCATTCATCAGAATAACTTCAATACATTCTATATCTTCTCATACCGCTAAAATTTAAGAAAACAAAGTCTGGACCAGAACTGGCAATCCTTCCTTGATTGATCAAAAAATTGACCAACCATTTTACAATGAAGAAGAGAACCATATATAGAAGGGGAAAAAAAAACTCAACCCTAACTGACACCTATCCACTTCAAAGAAAACCTCTGTAAATATCTTCTTCTTTTCAAAATCTAATTTGTTCTTGTTCTTTAACAAACTATGCCTTTGAAACCTCTCTAAAAATCCTTCCGTGAAAGCATACTTCATTTTTAAATAATTAAAGATTTTCAAGAGACTAATCACTTTGTGAAAAATTTACATATTTGGAAATTTAATATTTCTACACCTTTTGCTTTAACCTACATTTCTCCTTTTTGCACATTTTTTCCCAAAACTCACCAGATTTTGCAACTTGTCACTAGCTGGTTTTCTCTAAACTCCAACTGGGCCTACTTCCAAGAAAACCTCTGTAAATATCTTCTCCTTTTCAAAATCTAATTTGTTCTTGTTCTTTAAAAAACTATGCCTTTGAAACCTCTCTGAAAATCCTTCCATCAAAGCATACTTCATTTTGAAATAATTAAATATTTTCAAGAGACTATATCACTTTGTGAAAACTTTACATATTTGGCAATTTAATATTTCCGCACCTTTTGATTTAACCTACATTTTTCCTTTTTGCACATCTTTCCCAAAACTCACCAGATTTCACAACTTGTCACTAGCTAGTTTTCTCTAAACTCCAACTGTGCCTGCCTGAGCTTGTCACAAGGTTTAGAGATAACCCTATCTTCTAGTTTTTGATTTTTTCTCCTTGACTGTCAAGATTGTGAGACTCGGAGATAACCTTATCTCCTGATCTTTGAATGTTGGCACTTTGACTGTCATGATCCAAAGATTAGGCGACTAACCTTTATCAAAGTCTCTGAATGCTTTTCCTAACCACAATTACATTGGGAGATCGCACGACTAGTGTATCTCTTGATCTCTGAATCATTTCTCTAACCGTAGTTACATTGGGAGATTGCGTGACTAGTCTATCTCTGAATCTTCGAATGCTTCTTATAACTGCCAGGCTCACGAGACTTGGTGACTAACCTTACCTCTGAATCTCCAAATGTTTGAGACTTGACTACCAAGATTTGGAGATTGTGTGACTGGCTTTATCTCTTGATCTTTGGATGTTTGTACTAATCACTATTACATTGGGAGATTGCGCAACTAGTTTATCTTTGAATCTCTAAATCTTTGTCCTAACCACAGTCATCTTCTGAGATCGAGCGACTAGCTTATCTATGAATCTATAGATTTTAGCACTTTAACCATCATGATTTGGAGATTCAGAGATAACCTCACCTCTTCATCTCTGAATGTTCGGGACTTGACTACCAGCATCTGGAGATTTGGAGATAACCTTACCTCTTGATCTTTAAATGTTAGGGACTTAACTTCCAGCATCTGGAGATTCGGAGATAACCTTACCTCTTGATCTTTGAATGTTAAGGAGTTAGCCGCTAGCATCTAGAGATTCAAAGATAATATTACCTCTTGATCTTTGAATGTTAGGGACTTGACTGCCAACATCTGGAGATAACCTTACCTCTTGATCTCTGAATGTTAGGGACTTAAGTGCCAGCATCGCGAGATTCAACACCTAACCGCTTCCTGATCACCTCTCCAGATCTAAGAATGCATTCTCCTCTACCATGTCACCATTGCCACATCACCACCACCATTCCTGCATAGGCCCCGCCAAATTTGTTTTGTCGTCAAATGGATTTTAGCACTTTAACCATCATGATTTGGAGATTTGGAGATAACCTCACCTCTTCATCTTTGAATGTTAGTGACTTGACTGCTAGCATCTGGAGATTTGGAGATAACCTTACCTCTTGATCTCTGAATGTTAGGGACTTAACTTCCAGCATCTAGAGAATCGAAGATAACCTTACCTCTTGATCTTTGAATGTTAAGGAGTTAGTTGCTAGCATCTGGAGATTCAAAGATAATCTTACCTCTTGATCTTTGAATGTTAGGGACTTGACTGCCAACATATGGAGATTTGGAGATAACCTTACCTCTTGATCTCTGAATGTTAGGGACTTAAGTGCTAGCATCACGAGATTCAACACCTAACCGCTTCCTGAAAGCCTCTCCAGATCTCAGAATGAATTCTCCTCTACCATGTCACCGCTGTCACCTCACCACCACCATTCCTGCATGGGCCTTGCCAAATTTGTTTTGTCCTCAAATGGATTTTAGCACTTTAACCATCATGATTTGGAGATTCGGAGATAACCTCACCTCTTCATCTCTGAATGTTAGGGACTTGACTGCCAGCATCTGGAGGGACTTGACTACCAACATCTGGAGATTTGGAGATAACCTTACCTCTTGATCTCTAAATGTTAGGGACTTAAGTGCTAGCATCGCAAGATTCAACACCTAACCGCTTCCTGACCACCTCTCCAGATCTCAGAATGCATTCTCCTGTACCATGTCATTGCTGCCACATCACCACCACCATTCCTGCATGGGCCCCGCCAAATTTGTTTTTGTCATCAAAGTCACCACCTGCCTAGGCACGTCCATCGAGGCACCACTTGAGCACATCTCCTAGAGCCTTTGTGATCTTTTTTTCATAATACATGGTGAGTGTTTTTGTATATAAACAGTATATATTTCATCTCCCCAACCAATGTATCCTTAATCCCCAGTATGTTTTTAAAGAATTTCTGCATGTGCGTGCCCAAAAATTGGCTTCCACTGGTCAAGTCACAGTCAATTTGGCTTCCACTAGTCAAGTCACAGTCCCGCTAGGCTCGGTAGCCAAAAAGCTCACTAGCTCTTTACTTCATATTATAATGTGAGTGGTTTGTCTTATAGACGCTAATAATTACCCTTTCACCATCAATGTGGGACAATTGGTTTGAAGTTTTTTAATCTCTCTGCCTGTGCACCAAAATTTATTTGGCAGTTACCACAGACCCCAAGCGTGTAGTTACCAAGAGATCTTTCTCTTTATTCACATGATCTTCTGCATGTTTTACTAAATAAACATTTAATGAGAACACCACATGGCCAATGTGGGATTATATCATGCGTAGCCTTAGACAGAGCTTGACCTCTCTGTTAAAAAATTCCCAACTCACGCAGATAGGGAGATGTCAAAAGTTATGGCACTTGGCATTACACCTGCCATATTTGCATTTGCTTGAATTTTTAAATCAAAACTTCACTCACCACCTCAATGCGTAGCCTCCTAGAGCCCATGTGCTACCCAATTTGAAACATGCACAACTTTCCAGGAGAACTTTGGGAAAGGTAGTGACATTTGTTTTTACACCTGCCAATTGCACTCACTTGAATGTTTTAGCACCTCATACCATATACACTGCATATTTTAAATGGATTTGGCATTACACCTTCCCTATTGCAATTACTTGGAATTTCCCAAAGCCTTAATACATACTGTGCAATCTCCTCCTTTTCTTATGCATGGGCTCCTCTTTTTCTTATATCGTGCCAATAGCATTTGCTTTGGAAGTCTTGAAATCTATCATTTCACATCCTGCGCAACTTCCTCCTCCTCTTATGCTCACCCTAATTTCCATGGTGTATGCAAGGGAAAAGTAAAATGGTTTTGGCATTTGGCATTACACATGCCAATTTGCATTTGCAAGAATGTTTCCAGCGCTTTAATGAAACAAGCAAATAAACTCAGCGCAGTTGTCATTGTAAGATGCCCACACTTTTTAATCTTACTGAATGCCTGAATATATTGTTCAAAAATTCTCAGACTCGTAGCCTGTACTCCACCATTTGATTGAATTGATTCTTAAATCATTCCAATTCACCTTGTTGTTGCAATAGGTCTAGCTATTATAGCTTCAACTCTTCCTTGTGCTTCTATCAACTCCATTACAACTCCCTTACAACTCCCCAATGATGACAACTGTGTGAACAAGTGTCGAATGACCATGGAAAACTAAGTAGGCTTAATAAGCCTAAGTATAATTAAATAAAATAAATACATTAACACCCCCATTACGAATAATTTAGGAGGACAAGATAAAAATGGTCCCAGTTACTAGCATGGTGAGGTACCCATGTACAATAAAATCTCTTAGAAAAGGAGAAAGATAGACAAAAGATAAGAAGCCTATAAGGACCCCAAAAAAGATGATGATGTTGTTGATGTAGACCGTACACTAAGAAGAGCTTGTGGCCCTTCTTCAAAATCTGCTTGAATATCATTTTCATCTACTAAATAATTTTAAATATCAAGATTGAAATAAGGATCCGAAGAGTCCACATCAAGTTGAGAACCCATATGGTGTGTAACACCAGAACCTATAATATGTTTATAAAATAAGACCCTACCTTTCAATTCCTCTTTGTCCTTATTAATTTCCAGATTTGAAGAAGATGCTTTGACTGAATCAATTACCTCAATATTTTTCTTTCTGAGTAGAAAATTGAGGTGGTCAATTTGTTTTTTCATGCATTGATGTTCTTCATGACCAATTTTGTTACAAAAGGAACATTTAAATCTCTTAGTAGTTGATTTACTTTGTTAAGATGAGTTATCCTTTTCGATTTTTTTCACTTTTATACATTCTTTCTTCCCTTCCTTCTCCTTTTTAGTGTTCATTTTTATCTCCTTTATCATTTTTTTTCTTTTGATTTCTTGCAATTAGAGCTTGTACCTAGTAGATTTCAAAGTGCCCATTTGAATTAAATTTTCTTGTTCCAGTGTAAGATCGGCAATAAAATTATCAAGTGAGGGCATAGACCATGAGGTATCAAGGGCTCTTTTAGTAGAATATAAATTAGAGACAAACAAAGGGAATTTAAGATCTAGCTTGGAAAGTAGAGAAAGGATTAATTGATCCTCTTTCTTGTCATTTCTATAATATTTGAATTGCAACTTAAAAAATTTAAACCTAGTGAAGAAGTCCTCTAAAGTTGAAAAGCTTGAAGGACTAAGACCTAGGATTTTATTTTCCAACTCATGACTTCTAAGTTCATCAATTGTCCCAAATAATATTTTTAGAGATTAAGAAACGTTTTTGGGTGTTTCAAGTTCTCAACATGAAATACAAGTTCAACATATAATTTTTAAGATAAGAAGCCAAATGCTTGGTCACAATTATTGAAACAAAAAACTTTTTCCTTAGTTGCATTATGTTCTTTTTATATTCCCATTGTTAAGGGAAATAAACATTTATTCTTAATTGCGTGAATTAATTTAAAATTCCAATCACAGTAATTGCAAGGAGTTAGGGGTTATAGAGTCACATTACAATCCATGCTACTAGACTTAGATTGTTGTTTTGTAGAATGTAGAAATGAAGAGAACTTCTTGAGGAAGTGTAAAAACTAAAAGACACACAACACCCCCTTGATTATCTATTTGTTCCCCCCTTGTTTTTGGCACTTTATAGGAGTTCTTTGTAACCAACCCCCCACCCCCCCTCCCCCCCCCCCNCCACCCCCCCCCCCCCCCCCCCCCCCCCCCCCACAATTTTTTTTTAAAATAAATAAAATAAAATACTGAAAATGAATTTTTATAATGATAATTTGTGAGTGTGTCCTTTGGATTTGTGATGAAAAAATACACTTTTGTAAAAAACAACACTCAATTTTGAGTCACTAAGAAAAAGTTATGAGAAAATGAATATTTGATATCTTACGAAATTAATCCTCCTCTAAAAAACATTCTGTGGTAAAAAAAATTAAATTCAACAAAAAAAATTTCCAAATAAAAATAAAATGACCAAACTTAAGCCCTCTTGGGTTGGAAAGAACCAAGGGCCACAATCCAAAAAAGGTCGAGTGATACTCAGGTCATAGAACACAAGTGTCACAGGTTGAGCGGGCCGCTTATGGGCCCACTAAACAAGGATGAGATGTTGAAATAGAATAGAGACCAAAAATAGACAACTCTCTGAAAAACTCCCAAATGATGACAACTTGTGTGAACAAGTGTGAAATTTGGAAAACTAGGTAAAAATGCCTCTAAGAAGTCTGGAGACACTATTGATTTAGAAATGGTAGATTAATATGTTAATTTGTCTTAATATTAAAAACAAATATGGTAAGAAAGTTTAAGAGACGTGCAAAATTATGGGGGTAATTTTACAAATATGTAAACTTGACAATGATAAAGTAAAACAACTATAATGGAAGGGAAAAACATGTCAACACGAGGGAAATGAGGCTCCCAAGCCAAAGGCTTGACATCTAAGCCTAATTACAATCCTTAATGAATATATGTAATATCTCATGCATGGTTTTGATTAAATAAATGTGATCGGGTTATGATAGTTAAATAATTTAATGATCAGGGTATTAATCATACACACGCATGTGTGTGTGTGTGTACATGTGTCTAGAGATATCAAAATATCTCTCTCTCCATCTCACTCTCTCCCTCTCTCTTCCTCTTCCTTCCCTCTCTACCCTCTTACCTCTCTCCATCTATCTCTCCCTCATTCCCCCTCTATACTGAATATACAAGTAAATTATATACAAAGAGTAAAAGCACAATAATTTGTCACCTTTTAGGATAACTTATCAGCACAGCTGAATTTTAGTATTTCTAACTAAATATTAATTTTGGTCAAACATATAGTCTAGCTAGATTCATTCTAGCTAAGTTAGATAAGATCTTTAACTTTTCCAATTCGAAATGTCTATTAAATGTATGTTTTATAGATTCAAAAAAACATGATACAAAAAGAAGTTGATTAGATTCAAAATGAGCAATGATCTCTCTCTCTCTCTCTCTCTCTCTCTCTCTCTCTCTCTCTCTCTCTCTCTCTCTC
>MU223659.1:105386-120086 GCA_018584345.1 Thuja plicata
TGTAGCTTGGAACTCGGTAGCTGTGGTGACTCGGTAGATATATTGTCACTCGGTAACCACTGGTGACTCGGTAGTAACTGACTTCTTGGTTATCTTTGACTGATGACTCGGTGACTACCGTCTGCTCAGTAACTGCTATTCTTCTCATATGCTCGGTGACTGCCTTACTACTCGGTTTGAACTGTTTGATCGGTGAGTTTTACTGAATGCTCGGTATAGTCTGTGGACTGAGTGATATGCTCGGTAAGCATTCAAAACCGAATAAGTGTTTTCACTAAGTGCATTCACTGATGCCAAATGTATCATTATTCCAACATGTACATGGATAGAGAATACATGAAACTAGAAACAAACTAGTTTCTTTTATTAAATACAAGTTAGTAATATATACAGTTAAAAATGGAAAAGATTTAAGGAGATGTGAGTTATTGAGTATAGATATATCTGTAGCCGAGTTCACAAGGATTTTACAAGAGAAACTAGTTTATGAGTATGCAAGACATACACTGGAGCAGAGCTCCAAAATATATGTAAATATTACACAAAGGTTCAAGACCTTACCCAAAAACCACACAATCTAGGGCTTTGATAGAGTTCCCAAAACTCACACATACAAAGTAGATCTTTCCACTAGTCCTCAATACCCTTAGGGAACTATGGAGCCACAACTAGAACCCATAATTTAATGGATGGAATATGGTTTCACAAAGGCTGTACACTTTTTTTAGTCGCTATGAAAGACAAATCCCATACTCGTTCACTCTCAAGGCACCTTCAAGATATTAAAGACTACAAAGGCCTACAAGGAACAAGAATGGATTTCAAATAGAAACTTACTTGGAATTGCACCAAACTAAGTATAAATCACCCTTAGATGTTCCATACCACTCACCCCCAATATCCCCCAAGCTAGGGCTTATGACCAATCACCCAACTCCTTGGGTACACAAATCTCTCCTAGGCCTAATACACAATTAGGTCTCCATTTACAAAGAAAGTGCCTTAAAATCGTTCCAATTCCTAACCCAAACTATTGGAACATGTGTAGGATCACTAGAAACCTCTAAATCCTTTGTTTCAAGTCTTCATTCCACCCCTGGGCTGAGTTGTGCATCAAATCCCAAACTTTAGACAGTCACATTGAGATGCATGTCTAGAGGGTTTTATCATTCCTCTCTCCATCGACCTCCTCCTAATATGAGACCAAATAAATCTTATAATAAATCCTGAATCCCTTCTTTCCACCAAGGCTTGGGATTTTTCCATGGTGGAATCTCTTGGGAAGAGGATTTTTCTCTTGAAACCCTAGGTAGGGCCTTTCTGTGACCAGTAGGCAATCAAAAATTTTCTAACTTTTGATCCCCTGAACTTCAAGACTCCAAAATAGATGCAAACTTCAAGTAAGACTCGAGGAAAAATTTTGGTTTCCTTCAGTAGTGCATTGGTATCCTTACCAATCCGTACAACTCAGAATATAGTCAGAAATATAGAGAAAATGATTGATTTTATTGATCAGAAAGATGAAATTCTACAATAGGTCCACTCCAACCTTGGAGTAAGGTTTTTCAACCTTCAAATACATTTACCAAATAGTGCCAACCAAAAATGGTGGTTGTGAATGGTGAGATTCAAATGTTGCAACTTTGCAACCAAAAGTTGCATTATGCAACATGACAACATTGACAACTTTTGAAACAAGTTGTCAATTGTACTAATCCTTGCATATTTCGACTCCTAGACTTTACTAAAGATTTTAAAGAGGTTATTTTAACATTTTGAACCTGATTTAAGTGTCATAGACTACTCTAAACCAATTCTACCCAAAATTAGTCCAAAATTGATTAAGGTAGACAACTTAGGCTTATAAAAATACCTAGTGTCTCCTTGTCTCACAAGTAGGACTTATTGAAAAAATTTGGATCCTAGATCCAATTAGTAATCTAACCCTTTGATTTTTTATCCACTAGTGTGCTTGAACTTGATATATTTGAGGGTGCTCCTACACCATACTCCTGGGGTGCATTAATCTCAAGTCCTCTTGAGATGAGTTCCTGCAAACTTGAACCATGTTTCTGAACCTCTTCTTCATCCATCCAGACAACTTATTCATCAGGTCTCCCTTGCCACTTGACCAATTATTTCTTGTAAACATTCTTTCTGGTTTGTTTAATGATATTTGTATCCAAGATATTATCAAGCTTCTTTGGATCATGAGAGGGTATCCCTGGAACACCTTCTTGAAGTTATTCTTCATGCACTTCTGTATCTGCATTCACATCATCTTTATGGGGGGTTAGATCACAAATATTAAAGATAGGGGATATACCAAGGTGTGAGGACAATTCAATTTCATAGGAATTCAACCCATGTTTCTTCAACACCAAACAAGGTCCTAATTTCTTCATAAGTAGTTTAGTATGCTTGCCCTTTGGAAATATCTCCTTTCTCAAGTAAGTCCACACCAAATATCCAACCTACAATTGTACATCCCTTTTGTGTTTATCCTTGGTTTGTTTATACTTCTCTGCACTTTTCTCTAGTGCCAACTTCACTAATTCATGAATATCCTTCATACTTTGTGCAAACTGTTCACCATGGGCACTGATTGGAGTGTTTTGAGGAAGTTATCTAAGTTCCAAGATGCCTATTGTACTTTGTCTATATATAATCTAAAATATACTTTTCCCAGTGCTCCTGTTGACTGATTCATTGAAGGAAAATTCTTCTTGGGATAGGACTGAATTCCATTTGTCACCATATTTCTTTGTCAAGCACCTAAGAAAGTTTCTAAGTGACTTGTTAACAACCTTTGTCTACCCATCTGTTTGTGGATGGTGGGCAGAGCTAAAACTCAAATTGGTCCCTAACCTTTTCCATAAGGTCCTCCAAAAGTGAGCAATAAAATTTACATCTCTATCTGACAGAATAATTTGTGGTAAGCCATGGATCCTTAGAATCTCTGTAAAGAATAGATTTTCAATGGATGATACATCATTGGTTCTCTTACATGGAATGAAGTGAGCCATTTTACTAAATCTATCCACCACTTCGTAGATGCTATTATGTCATTTTTGTGTCCTAGGCAAACTGATTACAGAATCCATGCTACAACTATCCAAAGGCCTTGTAGGAATAGGTAAAGGTTGATACAACCCTGCATTTGTAGATTGCCCTTGGCCCTTTGATAGATGGTACATGTCCCCACAATATTCCTCACTTCAGTCTAAAGCTTTGGCCAATTGTAAAATCTTCTTACCTGTTCCAATGTCTTATCCAAACCAAAATATCATCCCATGCTACCTGCATGCTTCTCTCTGATGATATTTTCCCTCATTGCACACTTGGGGATGAATAACTGGTGTCCCTTAAATAGCACTAAAATCATCATCATCCTTATACATGTCTTTTAATGAATCAATCCCTACACTTTGAAGTTGAATTTATTGAACTCGTAGAGTCCTTCTACTCAATGCATCTGCCACCTTATTGGAAATTCCTTATTTTTTCTAAATTGAAAAATTGTAATCTTGTATTGACTCCACCCATTTCATATGTTTATGGCTTAATTTTTCTTGACTTTTCAAGAAGCTAAGTGCTTGGTTTTCTATGAAGACAACAAATTACTTTGGTAGGAGGTAGTGCCTCCATTTCTTCAATGATTGGACTAATGCATATAGTTCCAAGTCATAAGAGGAGTATTTCCTCTTTGCTTCATTTAGTTTCCCACTAAAAAAGTATATAGGCCTTCCTTCTTGGCTCAAGACAGCCCCTATAGTAAGGTTATAAGCATCACATTCAATGGTGAAATTTTTTTGCAAATCAGAAAAAAATAAGATGGGTTTCTCCATTACCTTTTACTTCAACATTTGAAAGGCTTCTTCTGAATATTTGGTCCACACAAACTTGCATTTTTGTCCTCCTTTGATTGTCTCAAGGATTGGAGCACATAACTGATTGAAGTTCTTAATGAACTTCCTATAAAAGGATGCAAGTCCATGAAAACTCCTGACTTTTATCATTGTCCTGGGAGAGGGCCAACTTAGGATGGTTTCCACCTTCTCAGGGTCCATTTTGACATTCCCACCTAAAATCATAAATCTCAAATAGACCAAATCCTCTTTCAAAAAAAAAACTTTTCCAAGTTTATAAAAAGTTTATCTTCATGTAATCTTTTAAGGACCAAGTTAAGATGCTTCAAATGTTTTTCTTTATCCTTACTAAAAATAAATATATCATCAACATATACTATGACAAATTTTCCAAGGAAGGGTTTGAGCACTTTATTCATGAGCCTCATGAATTTGCTTGGGGCATTGGACAACCCAAATGGAATCACCCTCCACTCATATAAGCTCTCATTTGTTTTGAAGGCAGTCTTCCACTCATCTCCATCCCTAATCCTTATTTGGTGGTATCCACTCTTCAAATCCACCTTAGAATAGTACCTTTCTCTTCCTAAATGATCCAATAGATCCTCTATCCTACGCATAAGAAACATATACCTAATTGTGATTCTATTTATTTCTCTAGAATCCATGCACAATCTCCATGTGACTTCCTTTTTAGGTGCCAAAAGTGCAGGTATTGCACAAGGACTGAGAATTTTTGTTACCAGACCATTATCTAAGAGTTCTTGTATCTACTTTTACATCTCCTTGTTTTTCTCTGGGGTCAACTTATATGATTTTTTGTTTGGTAAAGTTTCTCCACGGATTAAGTCTAAGTTGTTACTTATCTCTCTGACAAACGGTAACTCATTAGGAAAGTCTTTGGTTACAATGTCTTTGTATAGGTTTCGAAGGTCTGCTACTTCTTTAGGACCTACTTTTCTCAAGGGTTTTACCTCCTCCTCAACCTTCTTAGGTCTATCATCCTTAGGTAGAATGAATAGGTCATAACAAGGGGCTCTTTCTTCCTTTAAAGTTTTCAAAAATTATTTTTCACCTCCAGATAGAAATCTTAGAATCCTTTTGTTCTTCTGTATTATCAGGAAGGGGTAAGAAAGTTACCTTTTCTCCTTTGTTGTTGATAGTATTGGTTTTCAACCTCCCATCATGATGATCATCCACATCATATTTCCAGGGCCTTCCAAGTAGCCAGTGGTAGGCATCCATTGGAATAATGTCACATTGTACTTTGTCTTTGTATTTACCAAGTTGGAGTTCCACCCATGCTTGTTCCTATATGAGAGTTTGTTGGTTCTTTGTGATCCATGACACCTTTTAAGGGTTTGGATGTCACACCCTTCTCATCTTCAACTTCTTCACTTCCTCTTCAGACACTAATTTGTTTGTAGACCCACTGTCTATCACCATTCTGCACACCTTATCTCCACACCTGCAAGTCAATCTGAACAAATTCTTCCTTTGTGGGGTTTCTTGAGTGGTTGGACCCTTCAAAAAATTCCTTCTCATCATGATTACTTCCCCTTCTTTAGGTGGTGCATAAGATCTATGTGTAGGATCCCCTTGGTTATCTTCCTCTGTAACCATGTTTTCACTTCTCTCTATCTGATTGTTTTCCTTCTCTAGACACTTGGATGCAAGGTTCCCTAGTTGGTTACATCTATAACATCTTGGAGGTCCTAGATTCCTTCCACCAAACCTTCCCCTTGAATCTCCTCTACTTCCTCTATAAGATTCTCTAGAACTAATTTCTCCAAAAGTGTTCTCTTGACTAGTTTCCCCAAAGTTTCTCAGAGTTTTTTTTCTCCCACTTCTTGTTCCTCTTCCTCTATTGCCAAAATCTCTCCCGCCTCTTCCTATCCCACTTTGTTCTTGGTTCCTTTGAGTTGTTCTTCCACCTTCAATGCTAGTTGATAGCATTTTTTGATAGGTGTAGGAGAACATAAAATTAGCTCATCTTAGATATTTATCCTTAGTCCTTGCATGTATCTTGCAAGATTAACACTCTCTGGTTCCACCATCTTGGACTTCATTGAGATCCTATATAATTATTTTGTATACCCAGAGACATCCATCTCCTTTTATCTCAGACTTTGTCTTTTCTTAAGAAGTTGAACTTCATAATCTTCTGGCACATAAGCCTCCTTCACCAAGGCCACCATCTTCTTCCATGTGCCTACTAGATTCTTATCCATCTTCTCCCTCTCTTCTTCAGTGAAATTCCACCAAGTTAAGGCATATCCCTTCAACTTGGAATTTTCTATCTTTACTTTTTGATGCTCTGATATCTCCTCACAATCAATGAAACTAGTGAGTGCATCAACCCAATCCATGACTTCTTCTGGATCCATCTTCCCAATGTAGACAAGTAGATCAATCTTAGTGTCCATGGTTCTTCTTTCCATAGACTTCAAATTCTTCCCAAGTAGCCTCTGGTCTGTAGGGATCTCTTCTTCATCCTGCCAAGGGGTTTCCTCATCACTCCCCTCCTCTTCAACTCCAAAGTTTCCACTACTCTCTTTCTTGATGATGTAGAGCTCTCCTCTATCTAGGGAAATTTACTATGGTGTGGCCTTATGTGTCTTCCCTACACCCAAATTGGATCAAGAGAGCGCTCTACACCTTCAAAAGGGTTCTTGCAGCAACTACAAGAGACACTATCCACCTAGAGGATACTAATTCTTCTTTCAAGAAAGTAACTTAGTTACTTGTTTTTAAAATAAAATAGCAACCTATATATTGTAGGGGATGGAAAGGTTCCAAAAAATTCAAATGTCTCTAAAAGAGATGATTTTTAACCCTTAAAATTGTCTAATAAATAAGACAATAATTCTGGCTTTAGGCATTCCTGGCTTGAAGCCCTATTAAGCTAGTTTTTAGGACTTAGATAAAAAAATTCCTAAAGGATCTATCAAAAAATGATTAGATCCAGAGAACCTTTATAGATTTATATCAAACCCCAAAAGCATAGACTCCCAAACAGAATGGAAATTACCTAATGCTCACTGCTGCAGGAGGCCTAATTAGGCCTAGAAGGGTTGATTTCTTCTATAAATCTTCACCAGTAAAAATCATCTGACAAGCCGCCATATTTAATGGTTAAAGGTACCCCTTAGAGACCACAATCAACCATTATATTGAGTTTTTCCACCCCTAAAGTTTTGTTTCCACTTCATTATTCTCTGGCCTGAACCGAGCACATAGAGATGCTTGGCCTAGGGCTTGCAAGTAAAATTAGTAGATCCATTCCCCTTCTCCCCATCCTCTAGAATCATATATTAAATTTAACCTAATTTAATTTCAATGAAGGATAAGGAATTCCCATGCTGGAAAGCCAAGTTAGGGCATGATCTTTGAAAACTGCCTATCTAGGAAGGGTTTATGTGCACTCGAGATAGTTTTGCTTATAAATTTTGATCCTGATCTTAGAAACACTTAAAACCAATTGTATATTTTCCTTAACTCACCATAGATTTTAATTCATCCACTCATTGTCTTCTTTCAATCCGTACCATTTTGTACCCATTCAGTTTGTAGACAGAATTTAGGGAAAATAGGGAATCTTTATTGATTTCAAAAACATACTACATCATCCTTGTCTTCCACCCACCTGAAAGGACTTATGAAGACTTTTCACAATGGATCAAACTACATTTTGAGGGTTGTGACCATTGGGAATCATTTACAACATTTTTAGCAATTGTTTACAAAAGTTGCTTTGACAACATTTCTAGCAATGAGCAACTTTTTGCATTTCTTGCAAAAGTGCATCTTTCCCTTAACAAGACCTAATTCTAAGACCCTAGGGATCAAAATTAACACAAAACATGATAAAAAATCATAAGAACACATCTATACTATAATAAAAATAAAACGTGCCAAATGACCATAGTCAAAGCCCAAGGTTTATAAAGACACCAAGGGTGACTAGGCCTTACAATGTGGCTTATTGAAAATTCTTGAAATGATCTTAATGAACCTTGGGCATGGAGGCCCTAGGGTGAATCCTTTAAAGACCTTAATAATATTATTTCTTTGAAGAGTTGGGGGAAAGTTCTCCTGCAACATACTCCCTTGTTTTGAAAACTCAAGTTCCACTTGAGAGAAATTGTTGAACATAAGTTCCATGCTTGTGAATACACTCTCCACTCATCCATGTGGCATCAATGTCAAGTAGCCCCTTCCATTTAATCAAGTAGTCTATGTAGGTCTTCTTCCTGGTTTTTTTAACAACTTTGGAGTGAAGAATCTTTTCAAACTGTAATGGTTGGCTTGGTGGCAAGTCCTTTATCCATTCTGCCTATGTATCTTCATCATCCTTCAAGGAATTATAAGAGCCTACATCACCCTTAAAAGGAGTGAGATCACAAATTTTAAAGATAGGAGAAATAGAAATAGTTGGGGGTAAAGAAATTTCATAAGCATTGTCCCCAAATTTATGAAGTATTTGACAGGGACTGGCTCGGTATGTGCAGGATCATGGTATGGCAAAAAGTGGCAATGTGAAAAAGAAGTCCTAATTGGTAGACTGATTGAAAAATAGCTATATCTTTCAAATGGTATAACATTTTTTAAATCTGAAAAATGTGTCACATTCTATGCTTCTCCTACTACAACAAGAAAAGAAAAAAATTTCAATTTGATGAAGTTTAGACTAAGTTAAGGTGGTCAGATAGGAGATTTTTTATAGTTTGGAAAAGTTGTAGAAGAAAATTTATAATTAATTATCTACTTGGAAAAAAATTACAAAAAAATATGTGTCACATATTGACATGAGTCTACTACTTATATCTATAATCTAGTAAACAAATATTATCATTTGATTGTGTTTAAGGTGGTCAGACATACACCTACTTATTATCTTTTTAGTCCTCACTGATAGACTGATTGAAAAATAGCTATAACTTTCAAATGGTGTAACATTTTTGAAATCCAAAACATGAGTCACATTCTATTCTTTTCCTAATACAATAAAAAAATAAAAAAAATTTCAATTTGATGAAGTTTAGACTAAGTTAAGGTGGTCAGACACACAATTTTTTATATTTTGGAAAATTTGTAGTAGAAAAATCATAATTAATTATTTACTTGAAAAAAATTATAAAAAAATATGTGTCACATCCGAACACGAGTCTACTACTTATATCTAGAATATTTCAAAAAAATATTATCATTTGATTGTATTTAAGGTGGTCAAACATACACCTTCTTATCTTTTTCCTAAAATTTTCATACTACTGCATTTAAATTTTCAATTTCACCATATAGAATATTATTTTTTTAAAAAGGGGCCAGTAGCTTAGAAACTAAATTCAATTTTCTACAGATTCTCTTCTTATACATTTTTTATATAATATTGATAACTTCCTCAAAAAAATTTGTCAACTTTCCTAACCTTGGTTTTCTAAATTTTCATTGCCACTTTAGGGCCTAATTTGGAATACCATGATTCTGCACATACCAACCAATCTTCCTCATCTGTAGTTTAGTGTCCCCCTAGGTAGTCTTGCCTTGTTCAGGTATGCCCATCCTTGATCTCCTTCTTTGAAAGTCACATATCTCTTCTTCGTATCTTCTTGTTCCTTGTACTTTGCAGTGTTTTGATTCATTGTATCCCTGACTTGATTATGAATCTATTTGATCCATGTAGACAACTCTTCACCCTGTGGACTAGTTTTAAATTTACTTGGTAAGTCTCTCAACTCCATGAATCCTCTTGGATGAAGTATATAGTTAACTTGGAATAGTTTTTTCTCTGTTGATCTATTGACTGATTCATTGAAAGAAAACTCTTCTTGAGGGAGGATAGGATCCCAAGACTGTCCATACTATTTTGTTAGACACCATAGAAGGTGGTGTAGGAGCACCTAGGCTAGCCTCCATGGTTAGTAAGTTTTGGGCTTGTACTTGACTCTAGCCAAGTCAAGAATTTAGTTTAGTTTATTTTCTGACCTTAGAAGGTCTCTTGCAATGTAGGCTAAGTGAATTAGTCATTAGGACTAAGGTCACATCAATAGCCATTGTTTGTTGTTTTTTTTTTAATTTCTTAGGCTTAGGTGTTAGTTGGTGGATTGGAGTCTTGAATGTGTCCTAATCTCTTTAATGAGGACATAGAGATGCCATAGGGTCTTTAATGATCTTGGATCCTTGAAATGGTGAGGATAGAGGTCCCAAAATGTAGGAAGGAGGCATATTTGAAAAGATGCCAAAAGTTGTTATTTTGTTGTCATGACAACATTTGCAATAATGGCAAATGTTGCATGCAATGTTGTTGCATCAGATTCCTCTTGAATCTAGGAGTGGTGATTGAAAAACAAGGTCCTAAAATGGTGGAAAGAGGCATCTAGTATATGGGAGACTTGAATCAAGAGGTCATTCATTTATTGTAAGAGAAAGGAAGTGAATACAGTCTGCAATTTTTGTGTTTTCCTGAATTCCCAAGCATTTTCCTTATGACAGTCATACTTTGTTGATTGAAATCTGGAATATAATTATTTTTAAGTGTTCTTAGGAGTGTTCAAAATGTTTCTTATTCAGTAACCAAGTTTATTTGAGTAGATCTAAGTGTTGGTTTGTGGTGTTTTAGTTCAGGGAGTCCATTATTAGCTTGTTTTGAGTAGTCTAGAGAGTCATGGCTCCCCCATGAAATCTAACCATGGATAATAATCCATAGTAGATGGAAATGGTAGAGGAGTCATTAGTGTATATATTTTTAGGATTTAGGAGTCTGGAAAGTATGAGGAACTATTTTATATGCTAGGCCCTAGGCGAGTTTGTGAAGCTCGGTTAGAGGTCAAGAGGTAGAAAAAGTGATAAAACATTGCATGGAGGTATGGATTTGTACAATGGAAGGATTTTTTAATGAATTTAAACATCATATCTATCCATTATAGGAAGATAAAAGTCCTACCAATCATTTAGGATTTGGTTTGAGCAAGTTTTCAATCAAAATCACAGTTCAGTCCTAGAAATTAGGCCTATTAGGTCTCTTGTCCTTGGTTGTAGGAAACCCCTGTATGGTTGCTTCCAGACCCGAAGTCCTTATGAAAGATTTAAAAATTCCAAAAGGGTAACTGAATCAAGTATCATATTTTCAATTTTTTTGGAAAAGGTCTGCTAAAAATGGAAAAAGGTGACTGGTAAAGGCTACAAGGGAAGGCCTAAATTTAAGGGCTCCAAAGTGTTAAAAGTGGAACCTGATAGAAATATGTTAGAAGATCCTTCAAAAATGGATCAAATGAGTGGTGTTATGAATGTTTAAAATTTTATTTCCACCCCTACTATGTTGGAGTATGTTTATGGAGATATGGTACTTAGAGTCTTCTAAGTGAGAGTGGGAAAGTTAACTAAAATCAAGGTTATGATCCTACAAGGTAGAGTTTTCAAGGTGTGACTCTAGTAACAAAGTTTGAATAGGTCTTTGTTAATGATCTAAGCCTATTAGAATATCCTATATAAGAATAGGATACTAGGAGGCAAGAGAAGTCTCTTGGAGGGAGTGGAAACTAGCCTTGGAGTTATCATACACCATATTGGTATCAGAGCTTGATTAAAGATCAGGCTTGTGGTGGATGTTGCAGCCTACTAAATTAGTGGGAGAGAATACACCTGGAGGATCAAAAAAAGACAAAGTCATGGTGACTAATTCTGAGTTGGCCAAAAAGGTGGATGAGCAAGAAGAAGACAACAGATTGTTGAGAGAAGGGTTGTCTCAAAGGGAGCAACTCTTGGGAGAAGTCCAATACAAAGCTGAGAAGATGAAAGAAAAGATAGATCATAAAGAAGAAGAGGAAGCAATGGAAAATGGAGTGGATATATAAGAGGAAGCTCCAACCCCTGACCCTTTCAGTGATCAAGAACCCTTCCTAAAGGCATTAAAGGATTTAAGTGGCAAAGCTTTGGAGGGTGTACCACTATTCAGTAGACAAATGGATCTAGATTCAGTTGTGGATTGGATAGACAACATAGAGAACCATTTTGAATGTGATGGTATAATAGAGGACCAAAAGGTAAGTGTGGCCAAGTCAAGGTTGAGAGGATCAGCTCTCACATGGTGGAATTTTTTTCAAACTGAAAGGGAGAAAGAAGGAAAGAGTCCTATACTCTCATTGAAAGGAATGGTAACTAAGCTCCAACAAACTTATTTTCTTGATGATTATGAAGTTCAACTTCATAGAAGGAGACACAATCTTAGAAAAAAAGATTTGGTTGTCCAAGCATACATTGAAGAGTTTTAAATATTGTGGTTAAGGTCACAAGTGGTTGAAGATGAAAGCATCAAACTAGCTAGGTATATGAATGGACTCAAATGGTCTATTCAAGAAGACATGAGTCTTGTGATCTTCAAAACCATCTGCCAATGCTATCAAATGGCCTTGAAGATAGAGGAGAAAGGAAAAAGAAAACAAGAACAAATTTCTAAAGGAAGAGGTAAAGGAAGAGATAATAGAGGATCAAGAGGTGGCTATGGTGGAAGGATTTCTGAATAAAGAACACAAGGAGAAGTAAAATATAGTGATCAGCAAGAAGGAAGCTCTAGTAGAGGTGGTAGAGGAAGGAACTCAAGTTTTAGAGGTAGAAGTGGTGGACAAGGAGGAAGAGGAAACTATTTTGCCAATATGAAGTGTTATCATTGCAACCAATGGGTCACCCTGCGTATAGATGCCCAGAGAAAAGTGGTTCATCATGAGGAGGTGATAAATATGTTGAAGTTCCACTGAATTCAGAGGAAAGAGAAAACCTCGTGATGAGGAGAACTCTAATCAAGGAACTGGTGAAGGAAGAGCCAAGTCAAAGAAGATCCTTGTTTAGGATCAAATGCAAGGTGATGAATAAGGTATGTAGAGTCATCATTGACTCTGGTTCTACTGACAACATTGTGTCAGAGGAGGCTGTTAGCAAGTTAAATATGACAAGGATACCCCACACTAGTCCTTACAAGGTCACTTGGATCAATAAGGGACAACATGTCTTGGTAAACGAAAAAGCTTGGGTGGAGTTCTCCATAGGAAGGTATAAAGAAAAATTCTTGTGCGATGTGCTACCTATGGATGCATGTCAATTACTCCTAGGTAGGCCATGGGAATTTGACCATCAAGCTGTCCATGATGGAGTGAAGAACTCTTATGTTTTTAAGAAGGACAATGTGACTTTCAGAATTCAGTCACTCTTAGAAGATATAGAAGTGAGGATAGAAGGTCCTAATGTCCTTATGGTTGGTGAAAAGGAGTTCTTGGAGGCCCTATAAGAAGGATAAGGGGTTGGTTTTTCTCTAGTGTTGAAGCCTAAGGAAGAGGAAGAAAAAATAGTGAAGAGAATGGAGCTTCCACAAGAGATACAAGAAATGTTGCAGAAATATGAAGGCATTGTACGTGATGGACAAACATCAAATTTACCCCCTATAAGACCCATAAGCCATAAGATTGACCTTATTCCTGGAGCTACCCTACCCAATAAGGCAGCCTACAAGATGACACCTCAACAAAATGAGGAGATAGCTAGGAAAATTAAAGAGTTACTAGAACAAGGCCTTATAAGGAAGAGTATTAGTCCTTGTGTTGTACCCATAGTCCTAGCCCCTAAGACAGGAGGTACTTAGAGATTGTGTACTGACTCCAGAGCCATAAATAGGATCATTACCAGATATAGGTTCCCTATCCCTAGGATAGAAGACTTTATGGATTGTCTATGAGGTGCAAGGTACTTCACCAAGATAGATTTAAAAAGTGGCTATCACCAGATAAGGGTGAATGAAGGAGATGAGTGGAAGACAGCCTTCAAGACCATTGAAGGGCTGTATGAATGGCTAGTCATGCCATTTGGATTATCAAATGCACCATCAACTTTTATGAGGTTGATGAATGAAGTACTTAAAGACCACATTGGAAAATTTGTAGTGGTATACTTGGATGATATACTCATCTTTAGAGGGACAAGAGAGGAACACCTCAAACATGTGGAATCAGTACTTAAGAGGCTACACAAAGAGAAGTTAATGATTAACTTGGAGAAATGTGAGTTCATAAAAACAAAGCTAGTGTGCCTAGGATTTGTTCTATCTCATGGTAATCTGAAGATGGACAAGAGTAAGGTAGAAGCCATCATGAATTGGCCCACTCCAAGGACAACAACAGAGGTAAGGAGTTTTCATGGACTTGCTCAGTATTATAGGAAGTCCATAAGGCAATTTAGTGCCATTTGTGCTCCAATGTTGGATACAATCAAAGGAGGAATGGAGAACAAGTTCATGTGGAATGAACAAGCCAACAAGAGTTTTGAGTTGCTGAAGGAAAAGATTTCTACCCAACTAGTGTTAGTCCTACCAAGCTTTGAGAAGCTCTTCACCATTGAATGTGATGCAAGAAACATAGCTATTGGGGCTGTCCTAAGCCAAGAGGATAGACCAGTAACATTTCATTCTTAGAAGTTGAGCGAAGCAAAGAAGAAGTATTCTTCTTATGACCTTGATTTTATTCATTGGTTCAAGCCTTGAGAAAGTGGAGGCACTACTTTCTTCCCAGGGAGTTCATTGTTTATTCAGATAATCAAGCCTTGAGTTTTCTGAATTCTCAAGAGAAGTTGAGCCACAAGCACATGAAGTGGGTTGAGTACCTACAAGCTTACACCTTTAACATCGAACATAAGAAAGGTGTCCTAAACAAAGTTGCCGATGCATTGTCAAGAAGAGCTCTTACCATTCAAGAGATTCAGCTGAAGAGCATGGGAATAGATCACTTCAAGGATCTATATGCTGAGGATGAGGACTTTGCAGATATTTACAAGGTATGTGTTGAAT
>MU223659.1:120203-137248 GCA_018584345.1 Thuja plicata
TTTTGGGATCACAAAGACACAAGAACTAGTTCAAAGGTTCTACTATTGGCCGAGGATGAATATTGATGTCAAGAGGTATGTGGAGAGTTGTATTGTGTGTCAAAGAGCCAAGGGTACTTCATCAAATACTGGTCTTTATCAGCCCCTACCCATTCCTACTAGGCCTTGGGAATGCTTAAGCATGGACTTTGTAGTTGGGTTACCCAAGACAAGGCAAGGTATGGATAGTGTTCATGTAGTTGTGGACAGATTTAGCAAAATGGCTCACTTTGTGCCATGCAAGACTACAAATGATGCCAGCCAAATAGCCTCTCTTTTCTTCAAAGAGATAGTAAGGATCCATGGGTTACCTATTAGCATTGTGTCTGATAGAGATACTAAGTTCATGAGTCACTTTTGGAAGACTCTTTGGCAAATATTAGGCACTAATTTATCCTTTAGATCTGCCTACCATCCTCAAACTGATGGTCAGATTGAAGTGGTAAATAGAAGCCTTGGAAACCTTCTAAGATGCTTGACTAAAGAGTATAGAAAGCAATGGGATCAGTTGATTGAACAAGCTGAATATGCCTAAAATGACACCATAAATAGATCCACAGGGAAGAGTCCTTTTGAAATTGTCTATGGCCTACATCCTAGAGGTGTCTATGAATTGAGGAATTTGAAAGATGGATTCAAGGCAAGTGCATATAATGATGACTTTGCATCTACTATGCAAGAAGTTCATGAAACAATGATGAAAACATTAGTGGAAAACACCAACAAACACAAAGCCAAGGTGGATGAAGGTAGAAGGATAGTGGAGTTCAATGTCGGTGATCTTGTCATGGTGCACCTAAAAAAATCTAGATTGAAAAAAGGAGTACCTCACAAGCTACAAATGAGGAGGATAGGACCCTATCCTATATTGGAAAAGTATGGTGACAATGCCTTTAAGATAGACCTGCCGGAGGACAGTGGATTGTCAAATATTTTTAATGTTGCAGACCTTTTCCATTACAAAGGATCCAAAGAAGACATGGACCAAGCTATACATGAAGTGATCAGGGATGTAGAAGACTTACAGCTCCCTACTGCTGCAAATACCGGACCAGACAGTGTACTAGACACTAGAGTCTACAAAAAGATTAGATTCAAGGAGTATAAAGAACACCTCATTTAGAGGTATGGAAAAAGTGTTGCTGATGCAATTTGGATCAAGGAATTAGAGTTTAAATAGATGGGCATTGATCCTACCATCATTAATCCAAGGATGGATTGAAGTTCTTAGTTTGGGGAGGATGGTGTAGGAGCACCTAGGGTAGCCTCCATGGTTAGTAAGTTTTGGGCTTGTACTTGACTCTAGCCAAGTCAAGAATTTAGTTTAGTTTATTTTATGACCTTAGAAGGTATCTTGCAATTTATGCTAAGTGAATTAGTCATTAGGACTAAGGTCACATCAATAGCCATTGTTTGTTGTGCTTTTTTTCAATTTCTTTGGCTTAGGTGTTAGTTGATGGATTGGAGTCTTGACTGTGTCCTAATCTCTTTAATGAGGACATAGAGATACCACAGGGTCTTTAATGATCTTGGATCCTCAAAATGGTGAGGATAGAGCTCCCAAAATGTAGGAAGGAGACATATTTGAAAAGATGCCAAAAGTTGTTATTTTGTTGTCATGACAACATTTGCAATAATGGCAAATGTTGCATGCAATGTTGTTGCATCAGATTCCCCTTGAATCTAGGAGTGGGAATACACCAAAATGTTCCTAAAATGGTGGAAATATTCATCTATTGTATGGGAGACTTGAATCAAGAGGTCATTCATTGATTGCAAGAGAAAGAAAGTGAATACAGTCTGCATTTTTTGTATTTTCTAGAATTCCCAAGCATTTTCCTTATGACAGTCATACTTTGTTGATTGAAATCTTGAATTTAATTCTTTTTTAGTGTTCTTAGGATTGTTTGGAATGTTTCTTATTCAGTAACAAAGTTGATTTGAGTATATCTAAGTGCTGGTTTGTGGTTTTTTAGTTCATGGAGTCCATTATTAGCTTGTTTTGAGTAGTCTAGAGAGTCATGGCAATGGATAATAATCCATAGTAGATGGAAATGGTAGAGGATTCATTATTGTATATATTTTTAGGAGTTAAGATTTTGGAAAGTATGAGGAACTATTTTATATGCTAGGCCCCAGGCGAGTTTGTGAAGCCCAGTTAGAGGTCCAGAGGTAGAAAAAGTGATAAAACATTGCATGGAGGTATGGATTTGTATGAGGGAAAGAGTTTTTAATGAAGGTAAACATCATACCTATCCATTTTAGGAAGATAGAAGTCCTACCAATCATTTAGGATTTGGTTTGAGCAAGTTGTCTATCAAAATCACAGTTCAGTCCTAGAAATTAGGCCTATTAGGTCTCTTGTCCTTGGTTGTAGGAAACCCCTGTACGGTCACATCCAGACCCAAAGTCCTTATGAAAGATTTAAAACTTCCAAAAGGGTATCTGAATCAAGTCTCATATTTTCAAGTTGTTTGGAAAAGGTTTTCTAAAAATGGAAAAAGGTGACTAGTAAAGGCTACAAGGAAAGGCCTAAATTTAAAGGCTCCAAAGTGTGAAAAGTGGAACCTGATAGAAATATGTTTGAAGATCATTCAAAAATGAATCAAATGAGTGGTTTTATGCATTTTTACATGTGTATTTTCACCCCTACAATGTTGGAGTATGCTTATGGAGATTTTGTACTTAGAGTCTTCTAAGTGAGAGTGGGAAAGTGAACTAAAATCAAGGTGTTGATCCTACAAAGTAGAGTTTTCAAGGTGTGACTCTAGTAACAGAGTTTGAATAGGTCTTATTTAATGATCTAAGCCTATTAGAAGATCCTATAGAAGAATAGGATACTAGGAGGCAAGAGAAGTCTCTTGGAGGGAGTGAAAACTAGCCTTGGAGTTATCATACACCAGAAGGCTACCTAATGATCTCTTTACAACTTCATTCTACCCATCTGTTTGTGGATGGTATGCAGAACTGAAAGACAAATTTTTCCCCAACTTTTTCCAAAGGGTTCTCCAAAAATGCCCTTGGAATTTCACATCTCTGTCTGAGATAATAGATGATGGTACTCCATGAATCCTAACCACCTCTTTGAAGAACAAGTTAGCAATATGAGAAGCATCATTAGAAACTTTACAAGGAACAAAGTGAGCCATTTTACTAAATCTGTCAATAATAAAAAAGATGCTTCCAAATCCTTGTTTAGTTCTTGGAAGTCCTAGGACAAAGTCCATACTCACATGGTCCCATGGTTTTGTTGGAACTGGGAGTGGTTGATAGAGACTCTATTTGGTCCTAACTCCTTTGGCTCTTTGGCAAATAGTTCTTGTCTACACAAATTTTCTGACATCAGTGGGTAGTTTAGGCCAATGATAGTCTCTCCTTATGAGTTCAAGTATCTTAACAATCCCAAAATGACCCCCGAGTGTGCCACAATGTTTCTCTCTGATCAGATTTTCTCTCATAGAGAATTTATGAATATAAAGTTGACCCCCTCTAAACAAAAGACCATTTTGCAATAAATATTTTGAATAAGTAGTGTTATATGCATTTGAGAGAGTGGAGAAAACCTTGTAGATTTCACCAAAATGTGCATCCTCCTTATATAGGTGCTCAAGGAAATCAATTCGCATGATTTGAACTTGTACTTCTTCAACCAAGATCACTCTCCTACTAAGAGCATCTGCAACTTTGTTGGAGGTTCCTTATGATTTATAGAAAATGTAAATGTTTGGAGTTGTTCAACCCATTTCATGTGCCTGCAACTTAACTTGTCTTGACTGTTAAGAAAAATTAATGCATGGTTATCTGTAAAAATAAATAAACTCCTTTGGTAGTAAGTAGTGCCTCCATTTCTTGAGGGATTGAATCATAGCATAAAGTTCTAGGTCATATGTATTGTAACTTTTCTTCACCGAATTCAAATTTTCAGTGAATAAAGCCACTCATCTTCCATCTTGACTGAGGACTACACCTATGGCTAGATTTATAGCAAGTGTCTCTACTGTGAACAACTTGTTGAACTTAGGTAGTGCCAAGATAGGATATTGTGCTAATCTTCCCTTCAAATACTCAAAAGCTTCATCTACTAGGGTTGTCCATTGAAATTTGATTTTCCTACCACCTTTGATGGTATCAAGTAGAGGTGCACAAATATAACTGGAAATTTTGACAAATTTACTATAAAAGGTAGACAATCCATGGAAGCTCCTGACTTCCCCTGGTGTTTTTGGTGTTGGCCAATTTATTACGGCCTCTACAATTTCAGGATCCATCTTCAAAGTGCCCTTAGAGATGACAAAACAAAGAAATGTCAACTCTTGTTTCAAGAATGCACATTTTTTTAGGTTGGTGGATAGTTTCTTTTCATGAAGTCTTTGGAGGACTTGTTCCAAGTGTCTCATATGTTCTTCCTTGGGTCTACTAAAAATCAAAATGTCATCCAAGTAGACCACTACAAACTTGCCAATGAAATCATGAAGCACTTCATTCATTAGCCTCATGAAAGTGCTATGAGCATTACTAGGACCAAATGGCATCAAAATCCATTCATATAATCCCTCAGTCATTTTAAATGCGGTTTTCCACTCATCTCCAAGCCTTATCCTTATTTGATGATAGCCTGATTTGAGGTATATCTTGGAAAAATAGCATGCTCCTCCAACTTGGTCTAGCAGATCCTCTATTCTTGGTATAGGGAATCTATATCTGATTGTTATTTTTTTTATTTCCCTAGAGTCCGTGCATAGTCTCCATTTTCCATCCTTCTTAGGGTCCAAAACACTTGGGACTGCACAAGGGCTAAGACTCTTTTGTATGAGTCCTTTGGTTAATAATTCATTGATTTTCTTAGTTACTTCTGCATTCTGATGAGGGGTGAGTTTATATGAGCATTTGTTGGGTAGGGAAGCACCTGGAATGAAATATGTCTGATGACACATGTCCTTCAATGTTGGGAGTTCATCTGGTGTGTCTCCTCCAACTATTCCCTCATACTTATGTAGTAGATTATCTACTTCCTTAGGTACCTCTTTGTGCATTGTTTTCTCCTTTGGTTTAAGGACTAGGGCATATCCTACCTCTAAATCTTGGATAGTACTGATCATTTCTTGTTCACCTACAAGCATGACTAATTGTTCCTTTGGTTTGTATTGTTGAGGATCAAAAATTGGGAGTAGATTGAACTTGTCACCATTCTGCTTAATTTGATACTTGTTTTTGACTCCATCTTGTTTGGCTTGAAGATCATACTTCCATGCACGTCCTAACAAAAGGTGATAGACATCCATGTCTACAACATCACAAAAGGACTCTATCTTTGTAGTCTTTGATGGAAAATATACCCAATGTTGTTCATTTATAAGGGTTTGTTGTCCTTTTGTTAACCAAGAAACATGGGAGGTATTTGGGTAGGGTACTTTCTCCAATTTTAATTTATCTACCATCTCCCTAGATACCAGATTTTTAGTAGAATAAGAATCAATAACTAACTTTCATACCTTTTTATGGCTCTTGTAGTTGGTTCTAAAGAGATTATTTCTTTGAGGAGGCTCCACTAGCATAGGTGCTTGGATCAAGGTCCTATTCATCATGAGGCATGTCCCTTCTTCTCCAGTATAGTCTCTTACACTGTCAGCATCATCCTCTTGCAAAAGGTTAGTTCTTCTTTCACCTTGGTTGTTCTGCTTGTCTCGTTCTGGACACCTATTGGTGTAGTGACCTATCTGATTATAGTTATAGCATTTTACCTACCAATACCTCTTCTACCTCTCTATCCACCCCTTGAAATACTTTAAAATAGTTCCAATTCCTTACCAAAACTATTGGAACATGTGTAGGATCACTAGAAACCTCTAAATCCTTGGTTTCAAGTCTTCATTCCACCCCTGGGCTGAGTTGTGCATCAAATCCCAAACTCTAGATAGTTACATTGAGATGCCTATTGAGAGGGTTTAATCATTCCTCTCTCCATGGAAATCCTCCTGATCTAAGACTACATAAATCTTATAATCCTCAATCCCTTATGTCCACCAAGGCTTAGGATTTCCCCATGGTGGAATCTCTTGGGAAGAGGATTTTTATCTCGAAACCCTAGGTAGGGCCTTTCTGTGACCAGTGGGCAATCAAAATTCTCTAACTTTTGATCCCATGCACTTCAAGACTTCAAACTAGATGCCAAATTCAAGTAAGACTATAGGCCAACTTTTAGTTTCCTTCAGTGGTGCATTGGGATCCTTACCGATCCACACAACTTAGAATACAGTCAGAAATATAGAGAAAATGGTTGATTTTATTGATCAGAAAGATGAAATTCTACAATAGGTCCACTACAACCTTGGAGTAAGGTTTTTCAACCTTCAAATACACTTCCCAAATAGTTCCAACCAAAAAAGGTGGTTTTGAACATTGGATTCAAAAGTGGCAACTTTTCAACCAAAAGTTTCATTATGCAATAAATTTGGATCCTAGATCTAAACAGTAATCTAACCCTTTGATTTTGTATCCACTGGTGTGCTTTAACTTGATGGATTTGATGGTACTCCTGTACCATACACATAGAGCTTGGTATTTTGATGAGTAGGTCAAGGTGTATAATGATATATCTCCTATTGGAATAATTGTCTCTCTTGTAGATTTTAGAGAGCATTATACACTTCAACCCTAGAATGAAGTCCAAGATTTGTATATCCTCTCTAGAAACAAGTAAAACTTTTTTTAGACAAAGAATTTATATTTATGTGCATGATAGTACGTAGGAGTATATAAGGATACTAAGAGAGTATCATTGCTACAAAAGAAATTATCATGTACTTATTTGGCATAGTTTATGCAAAGGTTTTTTGAAGTTTTCTATGAGAATTAAAGGGAAATGTAATTTGGATATAATTAACACATCATATGATCAAATAATTGCACATCATGATTCAAGAATTCAAGGATGTTCTACTGGTTGAGTAGAATGCATGTTCTCTAATCTGGTGAGTAATATTATCTAGGTGAGACTAGGCATCCACTTTTTACATGAAAATATTCCCAAAAGAATGAATGTTCGACTTCTTGAGTTTGTATTTAACAAATTTGAGTCGCTTGGAAATAAAATACATTGTAATTTTAAACCCAAGTTTCCCCATGACTCACCAATCTGTAACTAATTCATGCAAAGAAGAGTCCTAGAGCCACATGAGCTGAAATTTGAAAGAAGGATTTTTTGAGGTTCCAAAGATGGTAGTAGAGAGTTTTGTCATCTAGTGGTCTAAGCCCTTCTAATAAAGGATCTCAGATCTTGTGTTCAAATTACTTCTCAGCAAAAAATCAAAAATAAGAAACTTGTCAAACCTCTTAGAAATAGAATCAAAGCCCCACCTCCTACCATTCCAAGTAAAAACACCATTAGAGTGTCTTATGTCAACCAATTTCAAAAATTCTATATTCTCAATCAAAATTCTAAAAGATTGATCAAGCTTGGAAATACCTCTACTTTTTTTATCGATTCTTAAAATAACATTAAAATACCCAGCCAAGATCCAAGGAAGATAGCAAATAAGGGATCTAACCATTTTGATATATGAGACCAAATAAAATATTTCCTTTGAAGATCATTTAGATTATACACATTAGTGAGCATAATAACTTCAACTAATTTCATACTTGAGGCTACAAAAGACTAAGAGGGTAGACTAGACATCTACCACATACGAGCAACTTTCTCAAGTCCTAGAGGTTGGATTGACTTCTGGTCCAAATGTTATGATCCAAATTCAAAATTAACTCAATATACATTTTATTCTCCTTGATGAAAAAAAATCTGGAGAATGACCATGAACCAATTTACGAACAACCTTTTTTCAAGGGATGTCATTCATACCCCTTACATTCCATGAAAGAAAAATATTTTTTGAGATGAGGAAAAGTGAGGATCAATGGGTTTAACTAATCTAGAATCAACCAAATTCTCACCGAGTAGTTTCACTTTTTCTTGGTGGGTGGATACAAGAAGTTGAGTCCCACTTTTGGACAAACAGTTGAATTATTTGAGGAACTTAAAGATTGAATCTCAAAAACCTTTAGTAATAAAAAATTTAGTGCTCAGAGTCTACTCTTCAAAAATATAATTTATTTCAATACCCACATGGTAGAGATTGCATTTTCGTAGGCATTTCTAAAAGCTACTTTTTCAAAATGCCTTTTTCAAGACCATACCACACACGTGTACAACCACCATATTTTGACCTAAATAAAGGAATTTTAGTAAATCCTTCTGGGGACAGACACATAAGACACCAAATATTGATGAGAAAATTTCTTTTTTTTAGTGAATATTTTTTAATTAATTTTTTATTGATTGTGAAGTCTATTTTTGAAACCTCTGGTGTATGACAACCATAAATTGGCGTAAACTTAACATTTTTTCAAATTTATATTTTTATCTTGAAAAAAATTCTATGTACATTGATGTCATATAAGTTTTTTTTCCAAAAAATGTAAAAACAAAAAAAGTTATTAAAATTTTAGTAAACCTCACTATTTTAAGATTATGTACTAGTTTTGATTAATAAATAATAGAAAAATAGAAAAATTAATCAAATCACCACAAAAATACATTTTAAAACTTTTTACAATAAGAAGTTCAATGGGGTTTTGTTTCGTCTAAAAATTCAATCGGGAAGGCCTTCAAAAAATTATGGAAAGGTAGACATCTAGGATTCTAGTGCCTTAGCCATTATTTTGTAGGCCCAAAGCATAGGCTTGGTCCCACCAAGCATGTCCTGACTCAAAAACCAAAGTGGAGGGATGTGTTCCAACATAAAATCTAAGAAGTTACATGTATGCATTATTTAAAATTTAAGAATGTGTACACATTTCATTTATCACCGCTAAGTTAGAAATGGATACATGTATCTAAATGAGTATGCATTTAGGTTAAATGACACATACATGGTGCTTATATATCCATTACCTATAAAAAATAGACCAAAAAGACAAAGTTCAATGATTGAATAATTATTCAATCATTGTCTGAATGATTTGCAACAACAGAATGATGGTTTGTCAAATTATTCCAAATTCCTTTCTTTAATGGATTTGACATGACCAAAGCCATTTAAATTTGAAATTCGGAAAAAAATGTTTTTTCTATAAATTTGATTGAATATGGGATCAAAAAAATATAGAAAGAGGCAAAGGAAGGTCCTGACACCTAAGGAGGTTGCAACAAATAGGGAAGAGGCAAAACAACAATGAAAAAGAAGAGAAAGAATTTGAAAACTAAATAATGTCGGAGCATCGAGTTCAAAAATCAATTCGAAAGAGGAGATCATTGAGCACATCACGATGTATGCATATGTCAAAGGAAAAAATAAAAAAGAAGCAAATTTAGGTGCATCTTCTAATCCAATTTCAAATATGGCTATGTCTCCATAGCCCCATGTTTTTTTTGATAAAGAAATTAGTGACTTTCTACAAGTAGGATAGTACTCTTTGAATGATATAGATTTTATTCCTGAAAATATTGAAACAAAAATTGAACACAAAACATGAAATATTAGTAATAATGATCCTAATGATAGAGATCTCAAAATTAAAAATCAAACGCCAATCAAGAAATTAATAATGTGGATGTAGCCATGGAAACAACAATTGAGAGAGAAACCCCTTTGATTGATAATGAAAAGAATGAACATTCTTAAATTAAACGTAATGTGTTGGACAATATTTGGGGTTTTGTTTCATGGAGACAGATTAAGACACATGCAAGTCGATTGTTTAGACAAAGTTTTATAATAAACTTTTTTGGTTTCAATGCCAACTAATATTAAAAATAATGAAAATGATAAAAATGCAAAAAGTGATGAAGATGCTAGGAATTTAGTCAAACCAAGGAAGAAGGATGAGTCTTTAAGATAAGTTGTATTGACTTTTTCTAGCACCTTTGATATATTAAGACATAAAATTTTCTCTAAATATATGAATGTGGCATGGTGAGCAATAACAACAACTTTAGTAAAAACCAACTTCTGATAAAAGATTGATGACTAACATAAATGAATATCTTAATATCCATCATAAAAAATTTACAAGAGCTCTAAAGAGAGGAGTTAAATTCAAAAATGATTCAGAAAAAAAATTGTGGAGTTTTAGTGACAGAATATCGAGGTCCAACATGAAACTTAATGGTAAAATCAAAACTTTGATTAAAATTTTTTAGCACGATAATACAAGTGTATCACCTAATGTCGAAGATGTTCTAAAATTTAGAGTTGGGTCAAAAATTCATGATCCACATCCAAAAGACCTTTTGGACATGACTCAAACTGAATTGTACAAAAAAAATTATATGATAAGGTGCTATAATATATTAGCATTAGTCAAAGATCTTTTGAAAAATGCAAACCCTGGTATGTAACAATTAACATGGAAAGAATCTCCTGTTGTTGCGAAACTCATGTTCAGTGCCATTACCATTATGATGTATTTTTATGTATGTGTTCTACCATGCATTCTAACGAAATGTTACAAGAATTTGGTATAAATATACCAACTTAAACTATAAAGAAGTTTATATCAGGTTTATTTTGTAAAATACCTAATGAGAAATTATATCTTTTGAATGCATGTAATTCTGGTGTATGCGATATATGTGAAAACCTTGCATTGTTAGGTGAATGATTGCATGATAATATTTCAATTACTTTTGGACAAAAATTAGTTATTGTAAAAATATTTAAAAATGTTGAGTATCCATTTAAGAATGGCAATGTTGGAAGATGGTGCGAACTAATTACTGAAAAAGTTAGTGCTCATGGATTTATGAATGAATTTAAGAGTAAAATATTGTACCCAAATATGTGAAACAATCCCAAAATGCTCGATTTCTTGATGTGCAATTTCACATATGCAAGAATAAATTTCCAATTGGTAGTATACTTTCGGTCTATAGGCATGCACCTGATAGTACAAAAAAGAATCAAAATATTTTGATGGAGTACCATTTGTATTTGAGTGATAATAAATTACACTCATTAGATTTTTTTTAGTACTTCTTCAAGACCTTTTATGACAATTTAAGTGAAAGAGAAATTCAAATGGCACTACATCTAATGTAGTCAGCTAATTACACAAGGGAATTCAAGAATGCTAGAATATTTTGTTGGTTGAGTAGGACACATAAGAAAACTAAAATCCAACATATGTGGATCCTTTTTTAGGATGGACATGAGAAAGGAGAAGATAATGGAGCTAGTTCATGTGTTAAGAGAGCCCTTTGCAAAGAGCAACTAAAATTCCAAGAAAAACCCAAATTTAAAGATGCATGTGCAATTGTAGAATCGTGTAATTTAAGTCTGTGTAGAGGATCAAGTTAGAACTTTAAAATTAGACACTTCTTTGGTCTATTTGAAGAGAAGAATATCCTTTCAAGATGTGATTTTGATAAAATCAGTAGGTAAACTAAATGGAATTCATTTAAGAGCTATAATTCTAACACTTGGACTCTATAGACTAGGGATCTTGCATTTTTTTTGTCAATTTTGTGTCACATGTGATTGGAAAGCCTGAAAGAATATAGAATGGGTTGAAGAATGGAAACAAAAATCATTAACACCTAGTAAGACACAAGATCAAGATAATACAACAAATGAAGACTTAGATCATGCATTTGCATCAGAAGATTATGATCATGTTTAAGACCTCAAACAACCTAGTAATTTGATTCAATTTATTGTTTCTTTAAATTATATTATTTATGTATGTCATATAATATGATTGTATTTGAATTAAATCTAACACTTTAGGTACACTTAATTTTGGTTTGAAGGACATGCGTAAGTTATTATTGCACCCGAGGACAATGAAGATTGGACTGAGTATTACTTAGCTCAATGTGTAGAACCTAATAAAAAATTAATATTTCCTCAAATAGATGATGATGGTTTGAGTATCCAATTGGGTCCATTGTGATAGTTGGTAAGTGGCTACAAAAATACCTAACAAGAAGAAATAGTTTGCCAGCTTTTGAAGACTACCAAACATAAAATAAGATTATACATTATTCTCATTTGGTGGTGGCAACAAATATTAAATTAGAAAGATATAAAGGGACCTTCTAATAAAATATTGTGGATACTCTCAATGGAAGATGATGAGACAATCATAGATGCATTATAGAAGAGAGAGGATGCAGATGGTACATTAGACTGAATAAAATACATGTAATTTTTTTTCCTATTTAAATTTTATTTTGATAACTTTTTTTGTCCCTTCAACATATATCTTCTTTTTATATATAGCTAATTATTTTGTTTTTCAGATGTCAAGAACATCTTTATGGAATGGATGACAACTCCAAATTGTGCATTTTCCAACTTTTGACTAATCAAAATTCTATTACTTGGTGAGTACAATTATTTTATTTAAATACATATTGTAAGAAAATGGTAAATTATCCTGAATAAAATACATGTGTAAGTTTTTGGTCTTATATTTAAATTTTATTTTGATAACTTTCTCCGTCCCTTTAACATATATATTTTTCTTATATATAGCTAATTATTTTAGTATTCATGTGTCAAGTACAACTTGATGTCATGGATGACAAATACAACTTGTACATTTTCCAACTTTTGACTAATCAAAATTCTAATACTTGGCGAGTATAATTGTTCTATTTAAATACATATTTTCTAGCATTAATTTAACTTTATTTAAATATATATTTTCTAATATTTAAACATTTGTTTTTATGTTGCAGGTACCCTAGAATAATGTACACATGTTATATGCAACAATGTACACTTGTATTGGTCCAATTTTGTTTTGTAAACAATATTTTTGGTCATATTTAAATTTGGTTTTGATAACTTTCTTGATAATTAATTGGCCTATTCCAATTGATGATGATAGTTAATTTAAATTCAATATTATAATTACATCCATGCTCAATAACTCAAATTAATATGTCATTATTTGAGAGTTAATTATTTTTATAGTTAATCAAAGTCAAGATTAGTTATAGCTATTTTTTCATGTCAATTCTAATACTAGTTAGTTATTATTTTAGAGGTAATTATTTTTATAGTTAATCAAAGTCAAGATTAGTTATAGATATTTTTCATGTCAATTCTAATACTAGTTAGTTAACGTTAGTTTTGAAATCAATTGATTTTGTCAATTATGAATGAATAATTACTATAAATGATCAAATTATCTAGAGATAATATTAATCTAGAAATTAAAATTGGTATTTAATGATAAAAATAAGTTTATTTTTACTTATATTTATAGAATAAGTCAAATCTAGTCTATGCATAACATATTAATTCAAAGCATTATAAAAATCCATGAAATAGGATAACAAGTCCATAAATAACCTAACATATCCATGATATAAGTCCATCCTATCAAGTCATGATAATCACATTACAAGTCCTAATAACATGATAACAAGTCATAATAATATGATAATAATTCTTAGATAATAACATAACATGTCTCATCATAACAAGTCAATGATAATAATATAACAAGTTCTATCATAACAAGTCTTGATAGCATGATAACAAGTCCTGGTAATATGTAAATGAGAAAAAGTAACAAATCCATAAAATAATATGAGAAACTCAAATAACTACCTCACTAGCGACATCATCCTGTGTGTCTAGTGTATGATGAGTAGATGCATCATCCTGTACATGTTAAAAAGAACACATGAGGAGATTGTCTGTCTATAATTGAAATTTAATGTATGATTCAACTACAAAGTAATAAAATAATGAAAATTTGAAATTTTACCATTCAAGCATCGTGAGTAATGTCCTATAAGGGATTTTAATGTCCACTCTCATCGAAAAATTCTAAGAAGTCAACTCCTATACAAAAAAACATTACAAAACATTAAGTATGATCATGTGGGTCTATTTTGATAATCCCTATAAAAGACCTACATAATAAACATTGTAAATTTAATTTTAATCAATGACCTCAAATGATAATATAGACGGCTATAATTGGCTTAACACAGTAGCCATAGAAATCTTAATGGTGGTGTCTACTTGAAAAAATATGTAATAATCTAATGTAAATTAGTTGACATGACAAATGATCAAGCATGAATCAAAGTCATACATAATTTATGAAGTATATAAAAACTTAAAAATTATGGAAGAAAAGCATACTACGGATATGTGGAGCTGAGTCACCATGAATGATTGATTAGGAAGTGGTGTGAGTCATCCTTAGACAATCTAATACCCTACAATTGCAAAAAAAAATATCGAACACATTATTCAATATCATTTGACATGTACCCGTAGTATGTCAAATGATAAATCATGAATCAAAGTTGTACATAAACTAGTAAGTATATAAAAAATTTAAAACTATAGAAGAAAAACATACTACAGGTATGTGAGGCTAAGCCAATATGACTGATAGATCAGATAGAGAAGAAGACACCACTAGACAAAATGAAATACCTTACAATAGCAAAAAAATATCGAACACATTAGGATATTTGAGTTTTAATTATTTATTTTAAATTTATTTAAATGTGTAGATCAATGTGCATACCATGAGTGATGTTTTGACATCTCTCAGTGTGGACAAAAAATGATAATGCTCCCTAATGCCCATAGTAGTAGATGACATAGGATCAACCCTCCTCAATTCACTAAAAAATCCAATTTTATGGAATTTAATATGTATATATACGAGTGAGATGCCCGTGCCTTCATATATTCATCTTGAGGATAATAAATGTTCATCTACAACTGCCAACCCTTCGAAAATGGAGTGAATGCAATCTGCGAAGGTTTTTTGGGTTTCTCCCCTGGAATTTTAATGTATTGAAAATTTTGCTACATTTCAATTTTTAGGGCAAAGTGGTTTTGATCGAATACTTTAATATGTGGGACATGATGTATTTTTTCACACTACAAATAATGCCAAATGTATGTAACAGTCGATCATGGTAGTGGTCCTATGTTTAGAGGAATTTCTCACTTTTTGTAATTCTCGTCATATCTATATATTATATAATCAGGAACAATATTGGGTTTTCTTATTAGTTCTTTCCCAATTGAGCCCTCAAATCATTTTTATATTAATAATATTTAATACTAGTGGTTTGCCCAGTTTTGATTTAAAAAAAATCTAATTGTTGATATTACACAAATTTTAAATAAATTTACCTATGCAGGATGATCATCCTCCACGCAGAGAAAATTGACATATGATGTGATGTCGTCTCCACCATGACCTCTATCATCTCCATCATCAGAAACATCATCTTCATCATCAACAAGGGTAGGATCACTCCCACCCATACACATATCTCCACAACTCATGCAATAATGCAGTGTGCTAGGCGGAGCCCTCATCTGTGTCAAATGCTCACACAAATATTTTGAAAGGCCACTTAATAAACCAAGTGCAGATTGTACTACTTGATGCTAAATAGGTGAAGGAATAAGTGGAGTAGGAGGTGGAATAATGGGAGGATCACATGTGTGATATTGAAATGCATCAGTAACATAGGCCCCTACACATCTTATGGCATACAACCACCAAACCCCTAAAACAATCTCATGTCAACGTAAATGGGTTTCACAACCATTTCAAATTCAGCCCATAATTTTCTCAAAAGGTACATAGGAACCTCATGACTAGAATGTGGTGGATGGTCAAATACCATCAACCATTGCTCCCAAAATTTTGCACCAATTTGTGGTTGTTGACACCACCTGATAGAAATCCTTCACTTATTTAGAGGTATTAGCTCTTTAGTTTTTGGGTTTATAAAATGGAGAGGTATATCATTTTTTGAAATGTTCAATTCATTGACCTCTTTAGAAGATAGGTCATCAACATAAAAGACATGCATATGCTTGTTACAAGCTAGGGTTGTTGTTGCACCAAAAGATCAACTTGTCAATGTTCGGTACAACCACTAGACTTATAGAGGACACATGAGGCTGTTAAACCATGTCACGAATCTCATGAGGGACACTGGACCACTGAGAATAAGCCCCCTCCCAGTGTCACTCTCTATGGCCTGAGTGATTTGAACCTATGACAAAGCTCTAATACCACTTGTTACAAGCTAGGGTTGTTGTTGCACCAAAAGATCGCCCTGTCAATGCACAATACAACCACTAGACTTATAGAAGACATGGGAGACTATTAAACCATGTCAAAAATCTTACGAGGGACACTGGCCCGCTGCCAACACCACTACCTTAATTGACCAAAACTATAAAAATCATAATCAAGTGTCGTAACAGAATCCACAGTGCCTTGCATGGAATATACAAGGTGTAGTTGGTGTGGTCATGGATGTAGGTCATGTCTTATGGTATTAATTTCTTGTACTATTGATTTTATATTTTTCATGATATTTTCTCTTAATTGTGCCAAGTCAGGTGGAGGTGGAGGTGGAGTTGGAGCTAGATTTTGACCTAATTGGTCATCTATGAAAAACTCATCCATGAAATACTCTGTGTAAATATGTATATGAATATAACCTCCATATATAGAAACATGTAATTTTATAATTACTAAATAAGGAATCTATTTAATTTACATTTTACCTTACAAAGAAAAACTTATAATTAAAGAGAACATTCAAATATAGCTTTAAATACACTTTTACACAATGAAATTAAGCGTAAACGAAAACCATGCCAAGAAATTTAAACTAAATCTACCACACTTGATCTAGTTTCTTTAACATCTATATAAAAAATAGAAAATTTCTAGATAAAATAGTCAAGTGAATTCCACAATTGACTAAGTGTATAAAAATTATAGGAATACATTGATAATTTATTATTTCTTATTAAGTTATATTATGTTGTTTGTTGTGCATTATTTCAAACAATTTTTTGAGTTTGCGTTATATGTAAGATCTATTTTAGGTCAAGAGGTTTTGTGATTTTATTACACAATTTAAATATTTACTTGAGACCAATGGGGTTTCCTTATGTACAACACCTAAGTATAAGGCCTAACTATTGAGGTAT
>MU223659.1:179499-193041 GCA_018584345.1 Thuja plicata
ACAAGGAACACATACAAGGAGCTTATACTCTGGGGGAGTATACATATAAAACATAGTCTATGTAACTGCAGCAGTGTAGATGAATCTTTGATGAGGATATTGAGAAGATTGTAAAAGAAAGAAGACAACATGAACAGAAGTTGTTTTTATCATATGTTTTCATCAATGCCAAAGGGGGAGATTGTTGGAGATTTGATTCTGAACAGTTCATTGATTATATGTTTGTCATTGATGACAACATATAATACACAACAACACTTCTGTATGTACTTATCCATATGATGACATGAAGACTTACGTGGATAGATACATTTTTTTGACATGCTTATTATGCTATGTTCATACACACAGACCTAGATATGATGTTTCAGTAAAGATATGTAATTCTATAATTGACGGTTACAGTTATGGAGGAATAATGGTTTAAGGCCGACGTATGTAACATTTTTATTGAGTTGTGCCTATCTTTAGGATATGCGTGTGTATATTCATGATGAGTTATGAGTTGTTGATATTAATCTAAAGGTGCCAAATGTATTTCAAGAAGATTTCAAAGTTATGGTTAAATTGGTGAAGCCGACTTAGTGAAGTGACGCATCTATTCAGTTTATACTTGCGCAGTTGTAATTATGCTTGCGCACTTAGTAGAGATGACAAGGATGTTAAGAAGAGTTGTCCTACAGGTCCCATGATCTCATACTTGGTGTATACACTTATAGAAGGTCATTTGTGATAAGAAGAGTTGCGAAAGCTAGAGATAAGAAAAGCAGAGCAGAGTGTTAAAGTAGCAGAGCTATATTTATCATATGTTGATAATATAGATATTGAAGTAGAAGCTTTCAAAACATAGAGAAGATTTTTGTAGTTCTTTAAAAGAGGTTAAAGCATCAACGCACAAAAGGAACTGATCAGACAAACAATGTCACAAACAACAGTTCACCTTGTTGATACAGTGTGTATCAAATAACCTGAAGGTTGTAGCCTTCACCATTTGGACAGTGAGCCCACCACCCCTAATAGGGTTATTGTAAAAGACTCCTAATAGGTTCAGACCCTTAACCAGATCACTATACTACTACATTGTAATGAACAACTCCTAACAGGGTTGAAAGATATTTTAACAAGGATTACTACAAACAATATAGTTCTTTGTGGGTACTAATTGCCACCTGGGTTTTTACCATTTGGTTTCCCCATAACCAAATTGATGTATTTTGTAATGTGTTATCTAAATGTGCATTTACTTTATATCAATCTAGATTAATAAGTATAAGAAAAGATAAAGTTGTGGATAACTGATTGACCCTCCTCTCAGTTATCCCTGAAGTATTCTAACAACTACATGGAAGCAGATGAACGTACCAGGTATATGCTTGAAGGGCTAAAGTGGTGGAGAAGCTATACTCGACCTACGGTAAACTAGGATTTCCAATGTGAGTAGCTGTGGTTTGGTTCTTTGAAATGATGTTGCATGGTTTACGTGGGAATAAAGGTATAACAACGTTAAACCATCGATATGCAATTCTACGTGGCTTCATTCATGGGTGAGGTATTAGACTAGATGGACTCCTCGATCCACCCTAGGGTGATAAGCAGGGGTGGTGCTTATAGAAACAAATCTATAGACCCTCCCACCCCACAGAAGATACCAAGGTCACTAAGGAAACCATCCCATCTATAAATGCTTCAAATAATAGATGACCTTGCTATAAGCTTTAGCGGGAAATGGTTGGTTCCAGGGAGAGCATCCATCACTCCCTCCCCCTTTAGAATAGTAGGGCCATAGAATTGTACCCTCCCCCTCGGTAAATACTATTTCCTCCCATGCCAGATCACTTTTTTTGGTTTTAGTCTACGACAGTAGCATTGGGAAGTTCTCCTAAAGTGTCCCTCCTTTAGGAGGTGGAAGTCCATCGGAAGGTTCCAATGTGCGGTTTGGGGGAGGGGAACTGTATGATTCCCTCCCACCCTTCTGGCAGGAAGGCCCTGATGGCAATATCAAGGATGGGATTGGCTCGGGTGAGGTAAGAGGGGATGACTACAAAATGATTCAACGTATCAGTAGCAGTGGTTACCACCCCCACCTACGAGAGGACTATAATTGGGGCAGCCCACCACCACCACCACTCCTACCACAACATCAACGAATTCCCACCCTTCCGGTCCAGTTGAGCCCCACGATAATAGATGTAGAGGGGCCTGCCCGAACCAGTCCTGACCTGTATAGAAATTGGCCACCACAATAGCAGTAAGCTAATAATGCAGAGTGCCTCGCATTCCATAGTATAGGAGTCAACTTTCATTCATTGCAGCTAGGTAGGAGCCCTCGTTAGATTGTAATGGGAGGAGTAGATTCTTGGCGATGCTTCTGATCAGCCCTTATCAAATAGTAGGGGCGAAGTGGCCCTATATCTTGTATGTCTCCAGTAGTCGCACAAGTGCCTAGTGAACTAAGGGCCCTACGGGGTAGTGAAAGGGATGATAAAAAATTATGTAACCCCCACAACATGGACACTTCTTCATCCATGTCATGGGACGAATGGTAGATCTTATGCTAGGATGAGTTATCAATCCCAAATGATCCAATCTAGTTGGCCCTCACCTGCCCATTCAAATAGTAGGGGCATTCAGATGAGGCCCTACTATCTATAGGTTGTAACCTACCCATTCAAATAGTAGGGGCATTCAGATGAGGCCCTACTATCTATAGGCCATAACCTTGGCTAGAATAGTAGGAAATTCAGATGAGGCAATGGTTGCCATAAAAATTGGAGATGTATTTCTTGCCGGTCGATCTTGGCACCACTATTGATGTCATGCCAAGGGGGAGGGGCCTCAAAAACATCAAACCAACATCCACTTTTGGCAGATCAATCAACAATTCAGCATGGGCTAGTAGATGGACCCTTTTTTTCTCATTTCAAACAACCGGATGACCACTTATCCTGGTCCATGGTTGTCTATAGCAGATGTCATCTATATTAGTTGACCATCATGAAACATGACGATTGGGCCAAGTACAGAGAATCCCTCCAGCGCCCCTACAATTCTATTGGGCCAGATCTGGCCAGGGTGCATGCAGGTGGGAATGCAGGATCAGTTCTCCGATGCTGCTGAGCTGGCAAGAGATGGTAATGGAGAAGAGCGAGATCCCTGCCACCCGTAATTATAGTTCTCACGTTCCACCATAATTCTAGATATTAAAGCAATAGAAATATCTTTATCATGCCCCCCTATAGATAGTAGGCATTCCCCCTGGTGATTCACTCTTCTCTTTCCTAGGGGCCCCCTATAGAGGATAGGGGGGTTGAGTTCCCAATGAACAAGTAAGAACCACAACTATTATTTATTAAGGATAAATGGAGGCGGGCTGTGTCCCTTAGAATAGTAGGGGGTTTGAACCTACCTCATAGAAGCATACAATCGGGATCTAGCATAGTCCAAGTCAAATCTCAGAGTCTGGAGTAAGCACCTACAACACTTGGCCATTCTTGTTGGTTTAATTCCTACATGAATCAATGCCTGATTCAATCGAATGACTACATCTTCTCCTACTATTCTAAAGGCGGTAAGTGGTTTTATGGAAGTGTCTGAATACCTGAGAGAGACATTACCTAATAAATGCCAGGTGTTGCTACGCATTGAAATCTCCCCTTAGAATAGTAGGGGCCATGGTTCCGCATCATTACTCCTATGATCCGCGCTAGAGCACTAGTAGAAAGCAGCATTCGCTGCCATAGCCCAGATGACATGATATTATTCCTCTACAACATTGTTCCTATGATCCTAAGTAACTGGCTGCACCATGTATAGATAGTGGGTTGCTCCGCCTGAAGAGAAAGAAGCTGCCCCGACCCAGGGATATATGTGAATTGGAATCAATGCCTTCCCTACCGCGTCTAATGGCAGATTGGTGTTAGATTTGGACTACTTACTGAATACACCACCAATGTCAAAATGCCAATGTCAAGATATTGTTTTTTCTATATACTCCTATTGATTGAGCGACGCAGTTCATCGGAGCTAATTCCGTAGACTAGATCTGACAGACTAAACCTACATAATGAAAAAACCCTGCCATGCTGGTAGGAAGTTCATCCAACATAGCTATGTATTACATATAGAATATGGTGATGGTGCTATTATAGAATGTAAACTCACCTACGCAGCTTTCCTAGGGCTGTCCCTACGATAGGGGCCCACCCAGGGCCTGGCTAACTCTCCCAGAACTATATTTCGAAAGAAGATAGTTGACCGGTCCCCCCTTATTAATCAGTCAATTAATCTGAAAAATGACTATACCCCCCACCGGGTGGGAACTATAGTGCACTAGCTAGCCTTACCCCCTATAGAATTTTAGGCCATGAAGGTAAGGTTAGTGGTATAACTTCATTTAATTCAGGTAAGGTTAGCCCTTACCCTCATTATCATTCGGATAATGCGAATAATGGAATAAGAGGGCCCTACAATGGCACTAGGACCCACTACTATTCTAATGGGTGGAAGCCCATGGAAAATAGTAGGGCTCCCAGCAAAGGTCCCATACGATGTGTAATGGTTGCCTACCCCTGTAGGCCTATTATAAGGTAAGGTAAGCAGGTAGGAGAAGACAGATGATAGCCCTACTATTATAAAGGGTGAATAGTAGGGGGTAGGGGTTCCATATTCTATACGTAACATGCCCCCCAACTAGAATTCACTATAGTTCCTTTGCCCCAATGCCATATAGTAGAGGGGGGTGGGGGGTAAAGTATCACCCGGATGCCATAATGGCAGTGTGCATGGGGGCCCCGCCCTATTCTATGGCTCCCTGATGCCGCCTACCTACCCAACATGCCGTTGTGCCCTCCTCCAATTCTAAAATCATCCACTGCATGCATAACCCTATTCATCCCACATGCCCTACAATAAACTGAGCCTGCCGTCCTATTCACCTACCTGCAGCCAGGCATGTTACGTATAGAATATGGCACACCTGCCCTATTCGGCTAAAGGGGGCATGTTACGTATATAATCAATCTATCGCACTTTGTTAATGAACATGGAGGGTTTGTTGTGAAGGTGGAAGGATTAGCACCCTGACAACTAGAATTAAACTAGGTTCAGTCAGAAAAATGCCTACTGTATTGGATGACCTTATTCAATTCTAGGCGTGTGAGTCTTGAGAAACCACACTCTCACACTGCTGTGAAATATCCTTTTATTATAGATAGCCTCCCACCCTGCGGTAGGTGTAGAGGAGATAGTTGAAGGGAGCGGGCTAGAGCCCTACCTTTCACTAGTGATCAACTCTAAAGGCTCATGACCTAAAGACTGCACCCCTACAATTCTATGGGCTACCCCCGTGTTACGTTACACTAAAGTGATGGCAAGTTATGGAGACCCACCCACCCCCAAACTCTACCTGAACTTTGAAATAAAAGTGAAGGTTACGGGCCTATAGAAAGTTTATCAGGTAGGCAACTGTTTGAAAGTGACAATTTTTGGTGCATGCAAAGGGAGGTGCATGCATAGGGAGGGTATAGAAGTTGGGAGGGCTTCTATTCTATTTAAACTACACCAGTGCATGCATGCAGAGGGCTTCTAGAATATTCCCACACACGATTTTGGGCCCCCCTCTCAATTATAGCATGGGTATGTTACATAGAGAATCTCCCCTTAAAACCATTCTAGGCATGCCCAAAGAATTCCTCATTGAGCCACTTCTGTGATAGTGTCCTTGATTCTATACTCCACATAGGTGGGTGGGGCCCCTACTATTCTATAGCAACCTTAAAATGGGTGGAACAAAGATCAGCACGGAGTGGAGATACTAGATCATAACATAACTAGGTCAGAGCAGAGCGTTGGATCTGGATACAGAGATGGAATAGATTGAGTGCCTATTGTTTCTTTAGGCAGCTAGGTCAAAATAGAACATGGAGCGAATAGAGCTAGCTAGATCAGAACTCAATGTTGCGAATGCCCAATCCTTTCTCAAGTGGTTGGATCAACAGGGCATCACATTGAACATGAAGCCCCAAAAATTCTATGGGATCTAAGAACAAGAAACAAAATGCCAGGTATCGCTCTAGCCCGCGGAATACTGAATAAGGTTGGGATGGGATCAGATCTCATTTATTTAGAAATATCAACTAGTCCTCCATTGGTGTTAGCTAATCCAATCCATCCGATCATGATGGGGCAGACCTCGAATCCTCTTTCTTCGACCACTACCACTATAGATGCGGTAGGGCGCCTATAGAAACAATGGGGCAGTATGTGTGTGAGTTGGTCTTATGCTTCTCATAAACTAGAGAATAAGGGGGGCTTCTTTATGAAGTTACCAGGTAGCAAAAAGGAGGGGGTACAGAGCGTGATACTCGAGACCATAGATCGGGCCTATAGAAACAATGGGGGAACATGCAAGTAATATAATGGATCTAAAACCTTGAAGTAGCTAGGGACCGTACAGCTAGGCTCAGGGTGATCCTCTCTTCTCCCCCCATTCTTCCCTCTTATCTCTATCTCCCTATTCCCTTAACTTGATTATACACGGCTCCTAAATCATGGGAAAGACCTTCTAAATAGAAGGAAGATAGACCAGGCTAAGGAAGATAGACCAGGATAAGAAGGGGGAAAAGGATACCTCCAGATACCAGATAGGGGCCCAACCCAACCCCCTATCTATATATGGCAGAAGCTGCTAAGCTTCGCCCTACTATTTATAAGTGGTTGGGGGCAGGCCTCTTGATCCTAGACCACCCACGTCAAAAAATGGAGGTATAGGATCAATAGGGAGGGATCAAGAAACCAGGTGCTATGATTCTTCAAAATCCTAACTCTACAATAGTTAGTTCTCCGAAATCCCAAAAATCAGATCAAGGTAAGCCAATAAAAAAAAGAAAGGATGCCCTTCGAGCCCTTACTATTATTGGAAGGAAAGGGAAAATGCCAATAGGAAAGAAAGGATCCAGGAAAGCATCTGAAGGATCTTAAAGGTGACATATCTTGCCATACTTATGGTAAAACATCCAGAGCCGGGGTCGCATACCTATCTAGAGCTAGAGCCAGAGCCATATCCAAAGCCAGAGCCATGTATCTATCTAGTTTATCTAGAGCTAGAGCGCTAGAAAAAAATGGGCAATTTATCCAGAGCCAGAGCCATTAGAGCCAGAGCCGGAGCATCTATCCAGAGCCAGAGCTGCATAATGATGCAAAGATTTGCATATTTATCTAGGGCTAGAGGGGCAATGGGCGTACCTATCCAAAGCCAGAGCATATCTATCTATATCCGGGTGGCAAAACAAAGAGAAAGAAATAAAAGCCTATAATTTTGAAGGGGCGGGCGAATGGGAGAGTTATTGAGGATCGGAGGAGGGGTAATCTCTATCAATTGGAGGAGGATGGGGCATAGAATTTATAGGGGCCCAATCTCCCCTATCAATTGTTCCAAATCTCTATTAATTGGAGGTTCACGAGGAATTGGTTAGGAACGTAAGGGTGGGCAGGCAATCTATCGGCGAAAAGAATGAAAGAGGGCGATCGGAAGGAGGTTTACGGTCGGAGGGTAATGAGTGATCTCCTTGCCAGTATTCTAGGGAAACAAAAGATGAGGTCAACCTTTCTGAGGGATAACCTAGAATTTAGAAAGGCTAAGATTCCCTTTATAATAGTAGGGGGTCCTATAAAATTGTAGGGGCCCCCAGGGGAAGATTACAGGTGGACCTTTCTAGAACAAATTCTCCCTTCTGGTATAGAAAAAAGGGGCTACCCTGAGAATAGTAGGGCAACTACTACTATCAACGAAGTGGAATAAAAACTTCATCTCTCTCCACTGCTCCCCCTTACCCCCTTATAATAATTTGTAGGGCAGCCCCTTCCCTTCCCTGATAAATAGTAGGGGGTAGGGGTAGGGCTCTCTCAAAACTGCTTAGAGTTCCCTCCCCACTTCTTCTCTTGCCTACATGTTTTTTCTAAGAGAGTTCAGCATCTATCAAGCCAAACTGACAACCTTGATAGACGGTCATGGTTGCCCATTCCCCTTACCCTTTAAATATAGTGGGGTAGGGGCCCTCTAAGAAAAAAATAGGCATATTATTCTTTCCTTCCCATCCCGAGGCCCCTTAGAAGAGTAGGTGGGTGGTGGGGTTGGGCACCACCGGTTGAACTATCCCTGTGCATGCCCATACAAATAGTAGGGGCCTCATTCTCACTTAGGAGGGAGGGATGTTTCTCAGGAGTCCAGCTCCCCCTAATATTATAAGGGCCCTACCCCTACTATTTTTAAGGGTAAGGGTTCTCTTCTAAGGGCCGCCTCGGGGATGGCTAGTTCAACCAGTATTGCTAGTTCATCTTGGTGGGTGGGTGGATATCATTGAGCTACTACAACCCAGAGACCAGAGATATTTCTCTCTCTCAACTACATTTGGTTCTTATAAATTATTTCCTTTGCACCAGTAGAAAGTGACATTATAGCTCCAGCAGTGAAGCCTTCCCTTCCCACAACTATAGCTAGGCCATCCGGGGGAGCCCCTCTCCTATTTCTATGAGAATAATAGTTGAGGGTGGCCCCATATAATAGTAGGGGCCCTAATGCCCCAGCCTAAGATTAGAGGATCAACTATGTTCAATGTGCCACTTAGGATGAAGTCAATGTGCCGCTTAGTTATCTAGACTAGTAAAGGAGGGATGGTCTAGGGATGGAGAAAAATCATTATTGATGGTCAGTTAGGCCTTCCTACCTACTGGAATTATCTAGTCCCCTTAGAATAGTAGGGCCTTGTGCCGGTGCTCTGCTTCGGTACACCTTCATTATAGTTCAACCCCTGCTCAAGGAAACTAAGGGTAACACTCTTTGAACTCCCTTCCTCGAGTAACACTCCCTAAACTCCCTTCCTTGGTATACAATTCTAAGGCACCCTGAATAATCTAATAATAGGGAAATAGAATTTGAGGGCAATAATAGAATAATAGGGTTGAATAATCTAATAGTAGGGTGTGTGGATAGCCTAACTTATCCTCCCATCGGGTCTTCAATAGTTAGGGAGGGAGTTTAAGATAAAGGTAGTTGGATGATGGACTGTTTGGCTGTTAGGCCCTTTTCTCCTTGTTGAATAATAGAATAATAAGGCTCCCTGATGGATTTAACTAGAACCCTTATAATAGTAGGGCAGGCCATAGAATTTCCTATTATTCTATTGTTGGCCCTCCTCTCTTAAAGGTTGTATACCTTCCTTCCATCCTCCCATTGAATTGCTCAACTGGAAGGAAGATGGTACCCAGGTTACCTAGCCAGAATAGAGAAGTTGGATTGTTTGAGCTACCTGATGGTTGGATGGAAGGAAGGGGTGATGCTAACCAGGGGTGAAGGATGGCCAACAGGGATATTGCCTAAAGAGGAGAAAGGGCTGGCCTAACATGAAGCCCATAGAATTGTAGGGGCCTGTCCAGAGTTGGATTGGTCAAGGGCTTGTAGAGATTCACCCCTGGGTAATGGGAGGAGTGGGAGTTCTCACAATAATATAATAATAGGGCTCACCTTCAGATCAATTTCCCTATAGATTGTAGGGGGTTACCCAGCTTCATTGGATTGTTTGAGCTACCATGCATGCATGCAGGGGTGAGGACAGGTTTGAGCTACTGGGGAGGATGGAGTGTTCTCTCATTAGTCCCTACCCTAGGAAGGTGATTAGTCAGGAAGGTCCCTAAAATTCTATGGTTCTATGGCCCTACAATAATTTGAAGGGGGGTATGGGGAGCCCCTACAATCTATCAGGCTTGATTAGTTCATGACGTTTCTTCCTTACTACTCTATACTCTCGGTAGGTGAACTATAGTGTCGTTTCCTATAATTAGAAGCCTGAGAGATAGGGCTCTATAGTTGTCCGCCCTATCTCTACTATCTGGTCGAGTCCGTTTCTATTCTTAGTTTGGTTTGACAACTATATTCCTTGGAAAATAGATAATACCCTACCATAGAATTTGAGGGGGAGGAACCTGCTAGAATTGAGTCGAGTAGTGCCCCTACTATTCTATGGATTAACCTGTGCCCTACTATTCTATGGGAGTTGCCTATAGAATTTTAAGGCTCCCCAGCCCCCCCCCCTCTATATTATTGTAGGGGGCTGGGGCTAATTAATTCAACATAGTTAACTCCACCCATACTGAATTAATAGCTACTGATGGGCCCAGCTATTTGTTTTCACCCATCTCCAGCAAGGATGGGTAGGGCCTTAGTTGATGACTGGATATGGTCCCCTTTAGAATAGTAGGGCAACCAGGTCAGGATGGATAGCTCAGAAGAGCTACCTTCCTTCCCTCTGGTTGGAGGAGTGTAGACTCTCCAATCCGCTAGCCTTACTATTCTAATGGGCTTTACCATTCTATAGGCATTAACAATTCTCCTTTCCCGGCCATAAAATAGTAGGGGCGGCCAGTACTCCCCATCAATATTTAGGCAACGAAGCCCCCTTAGAATAGTAGGGTGTTCTCTCTTGCCTCCCACCGCTCCACTGGGCCACCCTTTATCACCCTCGGTGGGACCCCTTGTGGGTTGGAGAATACTATTTAATGGATCGACCTTCCAAGCACCGGTTGAATCCCATCCCATCCTATCCCAACTATAGTAAGCAAGGAGCCATAAAATTTTATGGGGTGGGCCCTATAATTTCTAAGGAACCTTCCAAGCACTGGTTTCCCCAGCTACTAATATAGTTATAGTAGGGACATTCCCCCTACCATTCTATAGGCTCTAGGACTAGCTGGGAGTAGCTAGATTAGTAGGAAGCTAGTTTTCAGAGGCATGCCGATTGTGGATGCGGAGATGAGGAGAGTGTCGTAGGGGCTGTTGAATCCCATCCTATCCTATCCCTTCACCAACTCTGGGTGAAAGTTCTAGCATATAATAAGGAGAGGAGGGAGCTTCTATCTCAGCATCGCCAACCAATAATCTACCCCTTTTTTATATAGTTGGGGCCACCCACAATTAACAACATATTGGAGGGGGGGAGGGGGGTTACGGGGGGGCCAACCTTCCTAGGGAACCTTCTATCTCAGCATCGCCTTAGAATAGTAGGGCCAAACAATCTAACCCAAAGAATTAAGATATTCAACTGCAGGAGAGCAATCCAACCAGGGGTTCAGGCTAGCTGCTAGTTAGAGGTGGAGAATGGAGCACCCCCGACCCCCCGTTTCAGATTATTGTAGAAAGATTAGGATTAGTCCCTTCTTTCCTTGCTCTCACTGCATTTGAACAAGGAATGACCTTTCTCTCACTATGTTCGCCCTTATTCTAAAGTTTGGGTGATAACCAAAAAGAAAGTTAGGGAGTTAGTTATAGCTACTAGCCCTTCAAATAATAGGGGCTAGTTTCCATTCAAATAATAGGGGTTTCATTGTTAGGTAGGTTCCTTCCAACTATTGGGCTCAGGTAGGCTGACCATTAATGAAAGCATGCTTGAGCTAGATTAGTTCTATCCAGCCATCCAAAGACAATTTCTATTCAGAAGTTAGGTGGCGGGGCGCACCCCAAGATGCCCTAAAATGATATGGGGCCAGGGGTTATTCTTACATCCAGCTTGCCTCCCTTTACTAATCTGAGGGACCGCACCAACCACCACTAATCCAAACCCATTAAAATAGGTTCAAGCTCCTTAGGAGACCAAACACTCAACCACTTGCTTAAGGACAAGACCTAAAACACATCTATTACGTATAGATATAGTTGGCCTCCTCTTAAGGATAGAGGACTGGGAGAGCTCAAACCTGAGGTCAATGGGCCCAAGGACCCAGGGTCAAGGACGGAGGCCCAAGGGGCCCATAGAATAGTAGGGCCATAGCCATAGAATTTGAGGGCCCTCCATAAAATTGTAGGGAAGACCCTACTATTCTAAGGGGAAGCCAGATTCTATACGTAACATGCCTACCCCCTTTAGAATAGTAGGGCTGCCTGCATGCAGGTTCTCACTGCATGTTCTTAGGGATAACATGCAGGGGGTGGGAAACTCTTGACGAACCAACCCCTACCCCTACCCCCTACTATTTTAAGGGGCTCCTCCCAAACCCTTATAGAAAAGAGGGGCAGGCTCCCTGATGAACTTAGTTGATGTCGGCTATCCCTAGATAATTGTATACCGGCTAGCAAAGGGTGAATGAAGCTCCATCCTTCATCCCCAGATGGCCATGTTACATCTATAATATGGCTATTCGGTCCCCTATAGTTTATTTAGGTAGATTATCTATGTCCTATTTCCATGGTAGGGCCCCAGGGAGGCGATATCATTTCTACTCAATTCTAGCAGAGGGTAAATGAAGGAGGATGTTCTGGTCGGTCGGTCGGAAAAATCAGCAAGCATGCGGCACATGAATGGCCGTGAATGAAGAGGGGATGGAGCTGAAAACACCAACTAATGAGGGAGGTTCCAACTCTAAACTAATCAACTTAGAGGTGTAGCCCTCTCTAATAGTAGGGGCATCAACGCCCATTACCTGAATGGCCTAAAATTATATAGGGGGTAAGGGCCCCTACAATTCTATGGCTCGCTATTATATGCAATGCACTATTGCAAAGCCAGCACCAATCAAGCCTTGTTGCATCCCAGCCAACATCATCTCTATTTTATAGCCATCATCTCGCTTGAATCCAAATCTTGACTGAGTGGACCCACTTCTAGTTGTTTCATAGGACCATTTCACCACAGGTTGGGCAGAAAGAGAAACAGGCCAAGCAGCACATTGACCAACATGACCTAACAAATAGTTGTAGGGCCGAGTTACTGTCAGATTGGAACATAAAGGGATCACCCGCAGATTGCTCACCAAACTTCTAAATGGTGTAAACCACACCGACTCATCTTTTCATTTCCCTATGCCAATATCGACCATGATACAAAGAGTGCCATACCGACTCAACATTGATACTGTCACCTTTGCTCCTGCTTTCTTAGATGCTGACTTGGGTGCAGGCCTATCAATTCTATGTGCTATATAACGGGTAGCTCTGTTACTAGATCATATGCAATGAATGCATCTGCATCACTCCCAGGAACAATGGGCTATGCTGGAACAAGCTATTGATAAGGAGCATATGTAGTAGATTCAATTTGAGTACCCACGACATTAATAATATGCGAGGGGGGCAGATAAAGAGCCCAAAACACAAGTTTGAGAAACAACAAAGTGAGTAGCCAGGTTGGAAATAGAGGCAAATGCCCTTACTATCCATGGGCATCACCACCAATTGTAATTCCATATTAAGATAGATACCCAGTGGACTTTGTTGATCGAGAGATAGGAATATTGACAGAGTAAGTAGAGTCAGAGTCAGCAGATGTTGAGCAGATGAATCAGTCAATTCTTTTGATTAAGCTACATATGAAGCTGTTGTAACCACCTGAATTTGGTCTGTTGCAACTATAGACCCTAATTTCCCTAACTGTGATCATACCCTTGATTTATGTCCAAACGACCCTGTTACTGCTTGGCATAATTCTTTTAATCAATTTAATATCCTAGGTGATTTTTATCACTGATTTATATTAACTATTATAACCATACAATTCA
>MU223659.1:216598-233371 GCA_018584345.1 Thuja plicata
TACTCATGTATATATGCATATATGAATAGATGTATACATATGTATACATGTATATTTAATGCGATGTGTAGGAGGTATACACACACACACACACACACACACACACACATTGTGATTTTAGTTATTTACTTAGGTTTGATTTTTACCTAGCATTTTTTTTATTTTTTCTCTTTTATAAACCTAGAGTTTACGTGTGTAGGGTTTTAGTTGTTGCTAGTGTTTATGTATCCAGGAATTTTGTTTTACCTAGGATTTATGTAGAGATAGGGATTCAGGGTTTTATTTGTACCTAACATTTATGTGTCATGGCTTCTAGTTATACCTATAGTTTATTTATCTAGGGTTTTAGATACCTAGGGTTTTAAATTTTTACGGTTTTTTTTTTTGTATTTTCTAAGGTTTGACGAACTATAAAAACTTAATTAAATAACTTTTTAGTGTAAAGAGAAAATAATTTTCTACACTACCAATAAAAAATCATAAAACTTCTAATTATCTACTCAGTTTTTGTAAAAAAGATATAAATGAATAATAACATATATACATTAAATATACATACCCAACAAGGGGAAAAAGGGCGTCAGGGGGCTTCTAAGAGGCACTGAAAATGGGTACGTATATTCTCCAGAGGCCTTTGTCATAAATAGTTTAGGTAAAAATGAGTGAATTGTCATTTTATTAAAAAATATACTTCCAAAAAATGCATATGCATTTTGTAAAATATGGGTACTTATTTTAGGTTCGAGTGCCTGCAACAAAACATGTATGCATTTTCTATATGAATACGAGTTTTATAAATGCGTATGTGTTTTATTTTTAATGGATCATGTGCCCAAACCATAATGTGTACCCATTTTTTAGAAATCACATATGCTTTTCTAACAATATTTCTCAGGTTGGGAAAACTTCTGCCAAGTTGGGACCCAACTTGTTTCACTTACCCTAGTCCTTTTTCCTAACCCCCCTTAGTAGGATTTTTAGGAGCCCCCTCCTTGATGCTTTTCTAGATTAGCTCCATATTAGTTGGGCTACATTTTTCTTTACTAGCTACTTGAGGATTCTTCTTGAGAATATCCATAAAGAAACCTTCACCTGTATGACTCTCCCTAATTTCCACGCAACCCTTGAACCCCAATTAATCTGAAGCTAGAAGAATAATATATGTACCCATTTGCAAAAATTGGTCCTCCTATCATAGGATCCTCTGAAACACTAATGTCCTTCCCACAAGCTATTATGTTTATTCTCATAGGTACATCACCTGAAAGTAAACCTGCCAAGGCCACATCAAACTAATCTAATTCTTCAACTAAACAATAAAAACTATTGAAAACTTCATCCAAATACCTATCCTTAAGAGTCCTTTTCTAACCTCTTCCCTTGTCACGAGGATTGACGAAAGTGAATCCCTCTTTATCCTCGACTATTGGGGCCTTCCCATTATCTTGTGTAGGGGGAGGGCGACATGGCGCATTACTAGTAGGCCCTGCATTGTTAATCTTGGGACACATCTATTTCCAATGTCCATATTCATGACAAATCTAACAACATAATAGAAGGGTTTCATAATCTAATTGTTGGATCCAAGAGTAGGCACCCAAACGAATTTCTAAAGAATCTAGTAAAGGATTACTCAAATTAATTTGAATAAAAATTTAAGCATAAGTAATTACCTTTTTCTCTATTGTCTTTAAGTAGGAGCCAACTAGTTTTCCAAGAAGCAATGACATGGAATGAAAAATATCACACCTCCAAAATTCCAACAGGAACCATAAAATTCACACCAAATCTGAGACTCTTGATGGTACCCTATGTAGAATTAAAGCCAACATGCTAAGGCTTAATGAATAATCCCACTTGATTACTAAAATAAGGTCTCCTTCAAATGCCTTATTTCTATCAAAGATTCATGAAAAAACTACCAAAAAGTAGTTGTTGGTCGTAAGCATCACTCTTATCTCTCCCTTTGTGTCCCAAGTATGATGAATAGGACTACATGATCACTCCTTGCAAGACACCCATTCACCCTCGAATGCTATAAAATTTCATTATGTGAAGAACTTCCCTCGAAACCAATCTTTTTCACCTCGAAGCCAAAATTATCAATCCTATCTAGAAAATATTCATCCCCACCCATAATATCTTTGAAGGGAAGCATCTTCATTAAAGCAATTCTTCCATGCAAGGCCATGTAGGGCATGTAGAGAATGAAACAAACCACCACCACCAATCCCTGCAAACAAAATGCCTTCTCAAGTAGAGGAAAAAATACAAGGGAGGAAATCCAACACACGCACAAAATAAACTTTGTCCCAAAGAAACTAGAAAACTAGCTCACACACATAGATCTAAACAATAATCTCCCTCCCACATGAAACAACAACATTCAAAGATCTCACGTCATAAATCCCTGCCAAAGCACACACAAATGCCGCAACCGACCCACACAAAATACTAGAGACCTTTGTAAATCATAGCTAGGACTTCCCCACTTGAACCAACTTATATTCAACTTTAAATGATCATATTTTTTCACATTTGATCATAAAATTCAAGGTATTTATATTTATTATGTATACTTTTTATATTTTTAATAGGACAAACATATTATACTATGTACTCCAATGTATATACGCTCCCATCCCAATAATTATACGCATGAAAATAATATATTTTCACATGAAAACACCACTTCTCTAGATGAGTACTTGGAGGTTTGAACTTGGGTGGAGACAACAACACCACCACCACTTAACCAACACACTAAGTGGTGAACCCCATTTTATAAATGACAATTATTCTAGATAATTATGATACATTATATGAAGGGAGAAAGCATTTATTTTCCTTGTTAATAAGAGAATTTATCATTTTTAAATGTAACATTAATAATTCTCATGTGTTATGTAAAGATCTATCTTGACAAACACTTAATTATTTGTTCAATTGCATATGAACTAATTATTATATTCAATATATTGTATAAATATATTATATAACGAAATCTTAAAACTACAAAGACCATGAAAACAATAAAAACCCACCCAGCTATGGTCCCCTCCCCTCAAGATATTCAAGGGAAGCAGGAAGCAAAAGTTAAGGAAAAGGTTTCTAATTAGGACAGGCATGGCGTTCTGTGTATATTGCCCTTCTTCATCCAGACAGGTAGGTCGCATATCATAATATCTATCTCATAAGAGTGTCCAAACCAGAAATGATGGCAGCACTTAGTATCCAACGACTCATTCCTCTATCAATTCACTTCACTAACGTGCAAAGGTTTCCAGCACCTTCAAAACTCACAACCACATGCATACCACTTTCGACACAAGTTTTTGGTTCGTTTACAAAGCTGCATTATTATTGCCTTCATAATGAACACCTTTTGAAATTAAATGGAGGGTCTTGATGGTTTGTCTGCAAAAACGCGTTACATGATATGACTTCCAAACTAGGAGATTGATGGCAAGTTGCATTATTGATCTGGATCAGAAAGTTTGGTGCATCTACTTGTCAGCCTGTGCCAACCAAACTCATTCATTTCAGTCATGAATAGGTAGCTTTTAAATGAAGAGAGACAAACTGTATGAAGTATTTTGCATCAGTGTTTTTATAAAAAAGAAATAATAAATCACCCTTTATGGCTCATTATAAACAATAATAAATTGCAAAATGTTTGGAAAAGTTTAAATTGCTTTATAATGAAAAGAAATATCGTGTACATAAAATGTTGAATATATACATGTGCATTTGTAGTGCAGTCAGTCTGGAAAGCCTAATCCATTGCAAAAGAGTGGTTGCAGTTAATATATAAGCTTTACTGAAGCTTTTTTCCACAGCCACCTCTTTATTATTGCAGCTCGTTCAAACCCGTGAAGTACTCATTATATTTCTACGCGTGACTACCTAGCCCATGACTGAATAATTAATTGCAAAGTTATTGGATTGTAAGAAGAGAGAGAAGGTCATGTGGATCTTGAGTTTTATGTCTGTTTCTCCTGTTTTTCATCAATAGAGATCCCATTTGGTTTTAGGGTTAATTCACTTGTTCACAATCGAGTGGAGAAAATTAAATGATGCCGTCCATCCTCTGCAATGTTGGTTAATTAGCTACGTACCTCATCCTTATTTTATCACATTATTCCTTGTACTAACTTCAAAGGTTTTACATATACTTGCAGGTGACGAGAAAAGTTATCTTGCAATTGAAGAAATGTAGTAGGTTATACTGTCAGGAGCAGACAATTGGATAACGTCACGTTTTCAGACACAGGTATGCCTTGTACATGTTTATTTGTTTGCGCAATAAGTTTTGTTCAGTTTAATGAAAAAACAATGTTTATGTAGCAATTAGTCCTCTCTAATTAATGTTTTTATTTTAGATTTTTATAAGTGGAGTTTGTTTGTTTGTTTGTTTTTTTTTTTTTTGTTTTTTTTTAATTAATGAATGAAGCAAAAGATAAATTACATAAGAAGTAATGAATGAAGCAAAAGATAAATTACATAAGAAGGCCACGAAAAAATTGTCAAAATAAGATCAGCATAACAGACATTACACATAGACCAGCACAGTTCAATAGATCAAACATGAAATGTCATCAGGTCTGACAGATACATATGTTGAAAGTCGTGGCATATACAAAATGTCTGATCCTAAGTATTACTGCAATATTTCGAACATATAAAGTTACAGTTGATAAAACTAAGAATCTAAATGTAAAATGGCTCAATAAGAGCGTAAAATAATCCATCATAACCTGAATTTTAACATTTGTTGAAGTTGTTTTGAACATAATGTATCATAATCGTGAAGCTGAAGCAATTGGAGCTTGATTCTATCCAAGTGATTGTTGATCTTTAATTGGTCTTTGGATCCTTCCAGCAATTAAGTGCACAAAGAAATACTCTGAAATATTATCTCAGAGTAAAACCTTGACATTTTACCTCCTCGATGAATATCATGATTAAAAAACACAGCCATGCATCTGCTTTTGCATATGTTAATTAAAATAATATGCCTCATAGACTCAACAACAATGTTATTATGAAGATTTAGGCCTAACATAGCCTCTTTCCAATGTAAATCATGATAAAAAAATGACAGGAATATATATCTATAGACAACATTTACTTTTGGTCCATGCACTGTCTAGCAGAAGTTTTTATAGAGGCCTGTCCCGAGAATGCATTTCTTACATTGTGGTGCTATAATATATCGACTAACTTGTCTATTTGAAAAAGTTATACTATATCTTAGCAATAGATAATAGTTGTGAACATAGGTAAATATCTATAAAAATTTACAAAACTACATTAATAACCAATCCCTTGAGAGAAGTTGGTACATTTTCAACAAAACCCTCATTTTATATTAAGCTTTGTGAATTTGACAACCATAGAATAAGTATGGTGAGATTATTGCAAACTTAAGTCTACTATGGTAGTGAGATGTTTTAAATCTTCTCACTAGTAATGTGAATGAGGTGGATTAGGATTAATAACACTTATGTCTACATTCTTTCCAACTATATGGACTCGATTACTCCTATTCTTGTGGAAAATATTAGTTAAATAGTAAAAAAAATTGATTGGATCACTTTTTTCACACGAAAGTGTTAGGAAATGACTTGTTCTTCATCTTGCATACTGTTATAATATAAAAATTAAGAGTACATGTAATGCGCCTATTGGGACTAGGGATGTGTGTGTTACAAGGGTTAAATATTTTTCGGACCATTTTTTATGTTTTTCATAATAGTGAGGTCAATATTTAATGAAAGCCGAGGAATGGTCACAATAATGTACATTCGCATGACCCACATGGTATTGATGAACTATAACTGATTGAATGTTTGAAGTCATTTATTGATATTCAACTGAGTTGCAGAAGTGATGATAAACATTATCAGTTAATCTATTCTCATTGATGACAACTTATTTGAGTATTATAATGGTGGAAAACATTTGCTGTGAATTGGAGATCTGGAACAAATAATGTTTAGATGGTCGGAAAATAAAGGGTTTTGTATACACTGTGAGACATTAGACAACAAGTAAAAAATAGTGTATACCGAGCACAGTGATAACTGAGCTAGGGATTGCCGACACAACACGGTTAACACTAAGACCAAATAGTTAATTCAAATCGAGGCTGACTAGGATGTTGAGCTGGCAATTGATAATTTTGAGGTAAAAGATAAAGTTTGTTATTTGATCATATGATCACGAAAATCCAATGAATATCAAAAGACAAATATTGAAATGTATTTTTAGCACAACTATCGAGGAAGGATGAAGCGCAAAAATGAACAATGGATATTTAGCAGCAAGATTTGAAGGATGGAAATGAATGAGCTATGATGTTTATTTAAGAGACAAGAGATTCATTTTGAATCACATGATGCTATATCTGATGCGCATACATGCGATTTTATGCATGAATGATCAAACTGGTTAAAGACAGAACCAAAGGCTTTCTACAAACATAATCGAGCGACAGAGGAAAGAGCATTATAGAGAAGAACACGTATGAAATATGACATGAACTCAAGAAGTACAAATTGATCAGAGGTATTATGTACTTAGCATAGATCTAAATATCTGCAATGCAAAGTTATATTTGAATCAGATCATTACTGTATCAATTTAACCATTGTTACAGATAAATCTCTTAACCGAGTAGGACAGTGAAGTCTTTATTATAACATTAAGAGAATGTTGAGTATTTTCCTGTTGACCCCATAGTGATTGCATGCTCAAGTGAGAATTGTTATTTTTAAATCCTCTAACAAGGTGCAATTTAACAATGTGCATTGTAACCTTTAACAGGGTTGGCTCTTCACCTAGCTCAGTTTAGAAGAGTAAAAATATTTTGGGTTACCGGTCCCAAGTTGTTTTTCCCTTAGTAGGGTTTCTACATTAAAAATCTATGTGTCAATGTGCATGAATGTTGTGTATTGTTATTTTACTTTACACTTTATTTTATTGACCAAGATCGGTAATCACAGTATTAATTTACTGACATTCGGTAAACACTATTGATGATAGTTTGAGATTATAGAATACATTTTCACCGAGCTAGGTTTTATATTTGAATTTTTTTTAGTATACATCTAGAGAAATTTTGGACTATAGGATAATTTGTGAGGAGACTAATTCTAACTGATTCACCCCCCTCTCAGTTATTCTAAAAATTGGTATCAGAGCATATAATTCTTAGAAGAAAGTTTTGAAGGACTTAAGCTAAAGATCACAAGATGTATAAGAGAGATGCACCTAAGCTGAACAAGGATAACTTCTCGACATGGAAAAGAAGAACGAGACTATACCTATAAAAAATTGGAGACAACATTACAGACTTTTTGGACAATCAATTCATCCTACCTTCTGGACCTTTGAATATAAATAAGATGAAAGAAAAATATGAACATAACCTTATCATGTTGGAGATTGATTCTTCACTCACAGATGCTGAATTTGAGGACATCAAGACATGTACAACTGCCAAGCAGATGTGGGATTAACTTACACTAGTTTATGGAGGAGATGCAAATGTACTAAGAGCCAAAGCTAAAAGTCTTCATGGAAAGTTTGATGATATGACAATGAAGGAAGGAGAGAACATAACACTGTATAGTACCCAACTTAAAGAAGTTTTGAATGCTATTCGAGGATCTGGTGGAACCATTGATATAGACACTATTGTGAGTAAGATTCTTAGAACTCTATTGCCTATTTATTCTATAAGAGTCTCTCCAATACATGAAATGAGAGTTGTACCTGGAAATAACATTACTATTGATAGTCTTGTTGGAAGATTGATTTATTTTGAGTTGAGTAACTTTGATAACAGTATTGTACCATCTATGGAATCTGCATTTATGTCTAGTTTAAAAATTGGTAAATCTAGTAGCAAACACATAATCAAAAATAACAGTGACAGTGATAGTGAGGACAAGGAACTTGATGAACTTGAAGCTTTAATGGTTAGAAGACTACACAGAGGTAAAGGAAGATATAAAGGTAAACTACCTTTGATCTATTTTAAATGTAAAGAGATTGTCTATTTTGCTGCAAGATGCCCTAACGAAAGGAATGATGATAGAAATGATAGAAAGGATGACTGTGACTACATAAGCAATCAAAAATATGACAGAAGAGATAACTGAGACTATAAAGATAAAGGTAAGATAGCTTGTTACATTACTAAAGATAAAGTTAATGACAGTCTGACAGTGATGAAGATATTGAGACATTGTTTGTAGCTTTGAAAGATGATTCAGATGAAGATGAAAGGTATGTAGAAATAGAACTTATCTCTAAATTTAGTAAACATGGCATTTGGGTTATTGATAGTGGTTGTACACATCACATGACTGGTGATAAAGGAAAATTTGAATTTCTTGAACATTATGATGGAGGATCAGTAAGAATGGGAAATGACACACCCTGTCAAGTAAAAGGAAAAGGTAAGATTATGCTGAACAATCAAATCAAATGTGAAAATGCTTATTGGGTAAAAGGAATTAAGTACAATATGTTGAGTGTTTCACAGTTGAATAACACAGGTCATCGAGTTGCATTTGAAAAAAGAAAATATAGAATCTATGATGGAAAAGGAAAATTGATCGGCACTGGTGAATAATCTAAAGGTAACTTATTCTATCTTGACACAACTAAAAACTGCTTTCTTATTGGTAAAGACTGAAGACATATGGTTAAGGCATAAAATACTTTGTCATGTAAATTTTGACAACATATTTAGGATTAGTAGAAAAAGAAAAGCTAGAGGCTTACCAAGCCTAACTAAACGAGACCATGTAATGTGCAAAAATTATCAAATGGGTAAGATGTCAAAATCTAGTTTCAAGAGAAAGAATTTTTCATGTAATGCTATTTTGGAGCTAGTTCATACAGACCTATGTGGACCAATGAGAATAGAGAGCTATTATGGGGACATATATTTTATTTTATTTTTTTATGACTACTCTAGGATGATGACTGTCATGTTCCTAAAAGAAAAATCTGAAGCATTTAAGATGTTTAAGTGGTACAAATATAAAGTGAAAAAATAAAATGGTAGAGATCTGAAGTATTTGAGATCTGATAGAGGATGTGAATTTATTTCAGATGAGTTCACTAAATTTTCTAATGATTATGGAATTTAGAGACAGGTTTCTGAACCGAGGACACCACAACAGAACAAGATTGTTGAAAGAAGGAACAAATCAATTGTTGATTATGCCAGGACATTGATGATTGAGAACAAACATACTGGAGAGAAGTAGTTAGCACAGCTTTTTACACACTAAACCGAGTACAACTGAAGAAAGATTCAAACAAAACACCTTATGAGAAATGGTATGTGTATACACTGAATGTAAGTTACTTTAGAATATTTGGTAGTCGGTGTTATATTCTGAAAGATAAGAGAAATGGTAAATTTGATTCGAAAAGTGATGAAGGAATATTTCTTGGATATTCTACTAAGAGTAAAGCTTACAAATGTTTGAAAAAAACAACTAAAAAAATCATTGAGAGTGCAAATTTTAAAGTTGATGAATTTTCTGAGAAGAATGATGAGGACAACATGAAAGAACCTGAAGATTACAGTAGATTTTTTTACTGGGAAGACCCTGATACTATACCGATGCAGATGCCTAATGTTACTATGCAATAGGGTAATGTCACCGGGAAACAGGTAGTACAGACTGAGAATCAGGAAAATGCTAAAACTGAAGATCATGAACCAGAAGACAATGAACATACAGAAGAAGATAAGGAAGAACCAAGAGTTGAACCTGTAATTTCTAAATATGTGAGAAGACATCATCCATGGAATTAGATCATTGGAGATAAAAGAGCAAGCATGATGAAAAGAATTAATTTTAGAAATGACGCTTGTTTAATTTGTGAATTTGAGCCCAAGAATGTTAGAGATGCATTAGAAAATGAAGAATGGATTAATTCTATGAATGAGGAAATTGAGCGGATACAGAAAAATAAGACATGGACATCAGTACCAAGACTGATGGATAAAAATGTCATTGGCACCAAATGGATATTCATAAACAAATTGAATGAAGATGAGAATGTAACCAGAAATAAAGCAATATTGGTTTGCAAAGGGTATGCACAAGAAGTTCTAAGGAATTGACTATGGAGAAACTTTTGCACCTGTTGCTAGACTTAAAGGAGTAAGAATACTACTTGCATATGCTGCATATAATGGATTCAAGGTATATCAGATGGATGTGAAGTTTGCATTTTTTAATGGAATACTGGAAGAAGAGGTATACATTGAACAACCTAAGGTATTTATTGAGCCTAATTAGACACACATGGTATGTAAGTTACACAAAGATTTATATGGACTGAAACAAGCACCAAGAGCATGGTATGAAAGATTACACTCTTATCTTATAAGTATTGGATTTATTAAACAAGTGACAATAACAATTTGTATTTGAAAGTAGGAAATGATGATAAGACACTTATTGCTGAAATATTTGTTGATGATATTATATTTGGGGGTAATGATAACTTATGCACTTCATTTGCTTATGAAATGAGAAAAGAATTTAAGATGTCAATGTTTGGAGAGATAAAAAAATTTCTAGGATTACAGATTTTACAACAGGCTAAAGGTATCTACATTACTCAATCAAAATACATCAAAGAAGTACTAAAAAAATTTAAAATGGAAGAGTCGGAACACCTATGGTGACAGGATGCAAACTAACAAAAGAAGACAAGACACCTGAGGTAAATCAGACTTTGTATAGACCTATGATTGGTAAATTGATGTATGTTTTACACACAAGACTTGACATTGTACATGCAGTTAGAGTAGTTGCAAGATTTTTTGCTAACCCCAGGGAATCACATATGACTTCTGTGAAAAGAATATTTAGATATTTGAAGAATACTGAGGATTATGGAATTGAATGCTTATACTGATGTTGATTGGGTTGGGAACATAGATAATAGAAAGAGCACTACTAGTGGAGCATGCTTTATTGGAGAAATACTATTTACTTGAATAATAAAGAAGCAAGGATGCATATCTCAGTGAACTGCAGACGCAGAGTATGTTGTTGCTACTATAAATTGTGCTAACATAGGATTGCTGAAACAACTGTTGAAAGGATTGAATGAAGATATCATTGATCCAGTGATAATTTATTGTGATAATACAAGTGCTATGAATATTTCAAAGAATATTGTGATGCATACAAAGACAAAGCACATATCTATAAAATATCACTACTTGAGGGAACAAGTACAAGAAAAACAACTAATACTGGAATATGTACAATCAAAATAATAATTTGCTCACATATTCACAAAATCCTTACCGAAGGATACATTTGATTACTTAAGAGGTTGACTAGGGGTTCGTCCCTTGTCTATTGGTAACTAAGCTAATTAGGAGGTTGCATCAACCTACATGAAATTGAAATATCAATAATGTTGATGCAATGTTGAACTGTACTGACACAAAGATATCAGTACACTGAAAGGTATTTAATACACCGAAAATTAGAGATATTTTATTTTTCTACTAAAGAGTTGCATATTTATTTTTGGCATTGTTATCAAAGGAAGAGAGTTGACCGATGAAATATAAAGAGAGAGAAATGATGAATGAAATATCTATCCACAAAAGGGAGAAAAGAGAAAGGGAGAGACATATTTAGTTTATAGAGAGATTCAAGAAGAAAAAGGTCAAAACTGCAAGGAGTGTCTTCATGGTGAGTTTTTTTACTCACTGAGTTTATATTAAAGCTAAGGAGAGCTACAGAGTTGTTGCAATTATAGAATAGAAGTTTGGTATTTTTTTGTATGGCATTTTATATTGCATATTTTATATTGTGTTTCCATCAATACCAAAGGGAGATATTGATGAACTATAGTTGATTAAATGTTTGAAGTCATTAGTTGATATTCCAATGAGTTGCATAAGTGATGATAAACATTATCAGTTAATGTATTGTCATTGATGTCAACTTATTTGAATATTATTATGGTGGAAAAAATTTGTTGTGAATTGGAGATCTGGAACAAACAGTGTTTGTGTGGTCAGAAAATAAAGAGTGTTGTATACACCGAGAGACAGTGGACATTGAGTAAAACACATTTTATACCGAGCACAATGAGAACCGAGCAACAGATTGTCGATACAATACAGTTAACACTAAGATCAAGCAGTTAATTCAAATTGAGGATCAATAGGATGCTGAGTTGGAAATTGATGATTTCAAGGTAAAATATAAAGTTTGTTTGCTAATCAAACGGTAATGAAAATTTAATGAAGATCGAATGACAAAGATTGAAACATGTTTTTAACACAACTCTTGAGGAAGGATCAAGTAGGAAAATAAGTGATGGTGATTAAGCAGCAAGATCTAAAGGAAAGAAATTAAATGAGCTATGATGTCTATATAATAGGAAATAGATTCATTTTGAATCACATGATGCTACATCTGATGCACATACATGAGGGTTTATGCATGACTGATCAAACTAGTTAAAGACACAACCAAGCACTTTCTGCAAACATAACCGAGCGACAGAGGAATGAGCATTATAGAGTGGAACAAGTATGAAATATGAGATGAAATGAAGAAGTACAAATTTATTAGAGGTATTATGTCCTTAGCATATATCTGAATATCTGCAAACTAGATTTGTATTTGAATAAGATCATTACTATATCAACTTAACCATTGTTACAGATAAATATCTTAACGGAGTAGGACAGTGAAGTCTTTATTATAACATTGAGAGAGTGTTGAGTGTTTTCTTGTTGACCCCATAGTGATTAGTTTTAAATCCTCTAACTAGGTCAAATTTAATAGTGTTCATTGTAACCTTTAATAGGGTTATCCCTTCACCGAACTCACTTCAGAAGAGTGAAAATATTTTGGGTTACCAGTCCCAGGTGGTTTTCCCCTTAGCAGGGTTTCCATGTTTAAAATCTATGTGTCAATGTGCATGAATGTTCTGGATTGTTATTTCACTTTGCACTTTATTTTATTGACCTAGATCAGTAATCACAGTATTAATTTACTGTCATTTGGTAAACACTATTGATGATAGTTTGAGATTACAAAATACATTTTCACCGAGATGAGTTTTATATTTGAATTTTTTTTAGTATACATCTAGAGAAATTTGGGACTGTAGGATAATTTGTAGGAGACTGATTCTAACTGATTCACCCCCCCTCTAAATTATTCTTTCAAGTATAATATATTTTTAAAAATAAAGATAAAAGGTTTGAAGCAAGTAAAATATGTCAATGCTATGGGCTTGTGGCACTCATTGTTTCTCACATGGAGGATATGCTTCTAGTCACCAAAACTCAATCACATGGTTAGATAGATTCAATTCATGTCCATTGAGGGGATTGAGTTCCCAACAAGTGGTCCAATGATTATAAATTCTCTAGATGACTACTGGATAGCAACTAGTAAATCATTGACTCGTTATTATAGAGCCACCAATGTTAAGTTTTGTTATAAAGAAGAGGTTATTTATCTAGGAGATATAACTTTCATCTTAAGAGTCAAATTGTCACACTTTGATAGTCAACTAAAAGTCCTTTTGAGTACTTATATTACAGTATTAGTGATTTTTTCACATGCTTTTATTTTAGATAAGAAAGTTTTAGTTGGATATGGATTTTTTTTTCTTTAATTTGAGAGATCATATCTTGTACCCATGATGTCCAAGTTTGAAATTTTTCTAAGTGAAAAGATCCTTTTTGAAGTGTCATCGAATAAGTCAGAGAAGATGTATAGTAGAGTAGTATGAAGATATCAGTATGAGATAGAGCCCTTAAAAAAGTTAAGAGCATAAGTGCATAACTAGAATTGATCAGACATCTGTGTCACATACAACAGTTCATTTTTGGATATAGTGCATATCTATTCTCAGGAGGTTGTAGCCTTCTTTCTCTTTGAGCGGTGAGCTCTTGGATAGTGAGTCCTCACCCCTAACAGGGTTAATTGTAAAAGACACCTAACAGGGTTAGACCCTTAACCAGGTCATTGTACTCATATTATAAAGACTGCTTCTAATAGGGCAAAGGAACTTTAATAGGTTCATTATACTAGTACAATATTTGTGGGTATTAATTCCCACCGGGGTTTTTCCTCTAATTAAGGTTTCCCCATAATCATATCAAGTGTTATGTGATCTTGTGTTATGCTTCATTGAATGTATAATTGAATTATGTTTAGGTTGTTGAATTTGAATAAATACATAAACAATGATTCACCCCCCCCCCCTCCGCTCAGTGTTTCCAAAAATTGGTATCAGATCCTAGTCCTCAGAGAGAAAAGTTAACCACTTGAGGAGATCATGGATTCAATAGACGTCAAACATCTAAAAAAGAATCTTGAAGAAGCCCTTGAAGATCTAGAGATATCTGAGAAAGAAAATGAAGAACTCAAACTAAAATTTGATGGCTCACAAATTCTTATCAAGAAACTAAGGAAAGAACTAAAAGATTGCTCCAACAATGATTTGAAACTGAATGAAGAGAACAAGTCTTTGAAAGATAAGATAGAAGAATTGAATGATCAGTTAACTGATAGCTTAATAGCTATTAAAGAGAAGAACAACAAAAACAAACAGTTGGATGATGAACTCATGCAAGCCAATATGAAAATCTTGGAATTGGAAAACATCAAGAACAAAATTGAAACTAAATTATCAAGGGCAAAAGACAAGATTGATATACTACACACAAGCTCTGATCTGATTCAATCATAGCTCTATGCACAAAAGCTAAAAGGTAACACCACTAGTATGGGATACATTTTAGCTCAAATTGAGATCAACTAATCACAAGAATGAAAGAAAGCTCTAACAGAATCTTCAGAAGAAAAGAAAACTGAAAATCATGAAGAGACTAAAGTAGAAGATAAGAACAAGGTAGTCAACCATACTTGCTATGCCTATAACAAGCATGGAAAATTGGAAAGATATTGTAAGAATGTAAGACCCTTCAATGGTTACTATTATTATTGTAATAATTTTGGTCATAGAGCTATTCATTGCAGAAAAAATCAAAGAAATCAGCCACAACTGAACCAAAGGAATCAAACTCAATTCAATCAGAGAAATCAACCTCAAAGAAACTTGCAGAACATTACATGTCAGATATGTAACTATGATGGACACACAGCTAAGCAATGCAGCATGATGAATAACAACACTAGACCTCCTATCATCTGTCACTCATGTGGAAAAGCTGGACATATTTCAAGGTTTTGTAGATCAAGAACAAAAGGACAAGAGAATCCCAAGAAGTCTTTGTTTGAAGAATCAGGAGAAGTCATGTTTGTAGAAGCCAAAGCTAACTTAGATAAAATATGGGTTGAAGTAAAGAAGGATAATGAAGAGAACAAGGTAGAAGATGCATCCTCAGTGGACGCACCTTCTACTTCTGAATAGTTCACCCTCATGGTCTTAGGGGGAGCTATTCTAGCTTTAAACCCCTGCATGGCTGGTATACTCACCTCTAAGTATGTGTCTACAGATTCATGCATGAAATCAAGAATTGAAGTTGTATGCATTCACACATAGCCTTTACTTTGTTCAGAACAAATTTTGAAATTCTCTCTGTAAATCAATTTATGGCAATGAGCATTAAATGAAATCAATCGTTATATAATTGGTAAAAGATCTCAAAGACCTCACTTTGCATTTGAGTTAGAAGCATTCAGGAAAAAGACAAGCATTAAGCATCAAAGTACTACAGTTTAAAGGATTAGTTGGTTTGTGAATGAATTATCAATCAGAACGGAACCCTAGCAGTCGCGTTGTTTTAGAATAATCGTGAAACCCTACTTAACCTAGTTACAAGTATGGCCACTCCTATTGTATTCGACGTTGGTGAGAGGAAGAGATTTTTTTTTAAGAAGCATCCATTCAAGTCCATACTGGATGATGTCGAAGGAGAATTCTCTAGGACTCCACTTGGAGTCATGCATGTAGAAGACACCCATGCATATGTTTATTGCAAGAAGGAAATGGTTGGAGACAACAACATTGCATCTCTAATGGGTTCTATGATGAAACCAGATTATACATTCTAGGATGAATTCATGTATCTCACTGGTAACCCTATCTTTGAGTATTCCAATGCGCATGAGTTATACAAGCCAGAATGGGTTACAATGCTATTAAGAAGAATACATGATGACCTCTACTAGATTGGTGAAGTTCCTGTCCATATCACCGCTGATCTAATTCATGAGATGACTGGACTACCCATGACTCGACCAGTTCTTCCAACTGGTAAAGATGTCAAGAAACAAGTTGAGCATGCATGCTTATCTAGGAGTGATAGGCACAGTTGTAACCACCTAATTTTGGTCTGTCGCAACTGTAGACCCTATTTTCCCTAAGTGTGATCATACCCTCGAGTTATGTCCAAACGACCCTGTTACTGCTTGGCATAATTCTTTTAATCAATTTAATGTCCTAGGTGATTTTTATCACTGATCTATATTATCTATTGTAGCCATACAATTCAAATCAATATCGACCAATCAGATCAAATCAAAAATCAAACATGGCTATAGTATTTAATTATGAAGGAATTAAATAAATCCCTATATCAAATATCACTGGCAATCCAACCCATTCCCCTAGCCTATTAATTTAATTAAAATGGCTATAGTCCCCTAATTATTAAAAAGCAATTAATATTGTTTTTAATAATTAAATCCTATATTTCTAAATGAATTAAATAAGTTT